>LPNX011070253.1:65458-225548 GCA_001517045.1 Pseudotsuga menziesii | reverse complement strand
TATATATATATATATATATATATATATTAAGAAATTATATATATTAAAAGTATAGACATATAGATCCAATTTTTTACAAATATTCAATAGTAATCACAATCAATGCACATTTAACATTAATAATTACACATTTAAATTCTTCAAATCTTGTTCACCTTCACAACAAATACACTCTAGAACCCTCTCCACACTTGAAAATGATAAAAAAGAAAGTGAAAATTTTGATATAAAGCAATTATGGGTGTTTTTGAGTGGAAAGCATGTCCTAGAATCAAGACAAGTTAGTGACAGGGTGGGGACACGTGTGTCTTAAATAGGGACACGAAGTAACGGGACACCCATGCCCTTTTGGATGTGTGGTATCTCAGGTTTTAAGTGATTAACTAGGCTCAATCTAGTTCAAGGACTTTTAAATAAAAAGATTATTAAAAAAAATTGTATTAATTATAATTTTAAATTAATAAAATTATTGTTTTAATTAAAAATAAATTTGGTTTTATTATTTTTTAAATAAAAAATAATAAATAAAAATAACAATTTAAGTAAATGTTGATATTCAATAAATAAATAAAAGTTTATTTTCTTTTATGGTAAGATACTTAAAAAGAAAATGTTTGTTAAAGAAAGACTTCTAGTAAATAATTTTTGCTTAAGGTAAATTTTGAATCTATTTATGTAGGTTTGATTTCCTTTTTGGTTGAATAACTTTGATTTCAATGTAAGTTTTTTTGGTTTGAAAAAAAAATATTTAAAATAAATAATAATTTAGATTAATTCAGTTTAAATGTATTACAATTCCAAGCATTCTCAACAAAAAAAATTAGTGTTAATGGACAATTTTTATTTTTTTGGGGGAAGGAATTCTTAAAAATTCAAATAAGAATGTGGGTTTTTGAGGACCTTGAATCCATTCATGAATACATAATCACCATTTAAACCAAAAAAGAATGAATTTCTTAAAAACATTGCTAGATTCTGACCAAAAACCCGTTGGAAACTAGTGGTGGTGCATGTTCCCCAGCTTTTTTACTTATTATTACATATTCTCCAGGTTCTCTATCTAATCATGTTTGTCTTGAGGTGTGACTATGTGAGACACAAAGTTCTAAGTTGTCTAATTTTAATGTGTTTTAGTGTATTTTTCATTGAGATCAATAAGTAAACATTAATATAACTTAAAATTAAATTTCAAATTTCAAATATTCATTTTATTTTCATGAATTTTTTTTTTAAATAATAAGTTATACACAAAAAATACTCTTATTAACCATTTATTATAACTAATATTTTCAAAAGATTAGCCATTTCTACTATTGATAACATCTGATTGGATCCTCTCTCTCCTGGGGAATTGTAAGATACTAAAACAGCTTAGCCGTTTAGTTTAGATTACCGTTGTAAATGCTCGGTGATGATACTATCTATATGTGCTTTCCACATGGTGTTTGACGTTCAACTAGGAGCAAATTCTGAGCCAAAAAAACACAATCCATTGCATGATTATTAAATACATAGCAGCACGATGGTACACTATTGCTTATTAGATACAGGGCGTCTTCAATCAGGCGCCCCTGCCTACCCGTTTTAATGATACACAAAACGCTAGGTAAATTTCTATTTTGAGTAGCCTATCAGTACTAGGTGAGTTTCAATTTTGGGATGAAAAATTGTCTCCTTACTATTACCCAGAACCCACGACTTGCAATGTACAGGCATGATGGTAACGGCTTTTGGCCTAGACTTTGCTTCTTTGTGTAGGCACGATGGAGACGGTTTTAGGCCTCGAATTTGCTTCTATCAGTGGCTTATGTATAGCCTTTTGAATCTAACCATAATACTGATGGCAAGAGCTATCCATTGAGCTGCAAAGCATTTAATGCAGCTGCAGCAAGCTTGATGATCGTTGGATCTTGAGTTGCTCGAGATCCAACGGTCAACAAACCTACTGCAGCCGCATTAAATGCTCTGCAGCTCAATGGATAGCTCTTACAGTTGTCTTGCCCTTGTGCTGGGGATTGGCTTCCTGCAGCATATCGACCACCTTCCTCATTGATGGCCTGTCAATGGGCAGGGTGTTTGTGCAGTACAGTCCTACTTTAAGAACCATGACCATTTCCTCTTTGAAGCAACCCACAAGCTTGGGATCCAACACTTCCTGTAATCCATTATTTTTTTCTATTTTAATGCGCACCCACTTCACAAGATCTCTGTTCTCTCCAAATTCTGGATCTATTGGTGGCCTGCCGGTCATCAGCTCCAAGAGAACCACTCCAAAACTGTAGATGTCACTTTTTTCGTTCACCTTTAGTGTGTAGGCATACTCTGCACAATGACACGAGTAAGTTTCTCAAATACTCTGTAGAACTATTTCAAAATCTAAAGAAAAGCAAAGTTCATGTTCAATTTACAAAATTAGCTCTCCAAAACCACTTCAAGAAGAAACACCAAACAATTTGAAGCCGACAAAAATAAATATGAATTGTATCAAAAGAAAAGGACACTGCCCACCAATGTTCATGGCAACCCTAACCTTAACAACAATATCAATCTCAGAGTGAAGCAGTTACTGAATTTCAAATCCATGGGGAAACACGCACAAGAACAGAGCTCAGGTATAATATAAGAGAACAGCTTGGCAGGATAAAGTAGGCACAACAAGAATCCAAGCTTGAGGATTACAGTAAGTACAAAATCAAACTCACATTTGGCGATAAAACAAGAACAAGATCAAGTCATATTGGTTACTTCACCAAGGACAAGATCAAGATCACAGTCACTAATCTACTTGTTTGGGTAGAAAATGTACGAAAAAGAAGGGCTTTATTGCCTTTGATCCCAATCGTTTTCTTGAAGCTAATAGCTTAGCTAAACATTACTGGATTCATTCCAAAAGCAGCCCAAATAAAGAAGAAAATCTCTAATTACAGGGATAAAGAAGAAAATCTCTAATTACAGGGAGGGAGTGGAGTTACTTAGAAAACAGTAACATCAATGCTTGCTATCTCAAGGAATTTGATACTAATTGACAAAAAAAAAAGTTGGAGTGATAGCAATTTGATATTTAATGGCACATAATAAAACCAAAAACAAGGAAAAAGTAGCAATTTGATACTAACAACACATATCAAAACCAAGGTTAAAGATGGATCTGTGTATGATCATGGATCTCCAGTCTGGGCTAAGAATGGGCATGATACTAATTATAATCCTGGTAAACATCTAAATCATACAGCAAGCGTTGACCAGTCATAATTAGATCATCCCAAAAATGAGGAAACAGGCTGAATATCTTAAGTTCATGCACACAGGTCAACATAAGAATGGGCATGATACTAATTATAATCCTGGTAAACATCTAAATCATACAGCAAGCGTTGACCAGTCATAATTAGATCATCCCAAAAATGAGGAAACAGGCTAAATATCTTAAGTTCATGCACACAGGTCAACATTAAAATCAGGTGCACAAGCAGCAAGTCATTTGCATAAGTCTTGCAGAACTGATGAGAGAAACACAAGCCCAGCATCACCAGCTCAACAGCTCAACAGCTCAAGATGAAAATCAAAGCAATCAAAAGTTGAGATTAGAAGGGATTTCAAACACCATATAGAATTCTTTTACAATATGCAACAGTACAAACCTGGAGCTATGTAGCCATATGACCCGGCAATTGCAGACATAGAACCAGCCTCTTTGCCACCGCTCTTAAGAAATTTTGCAACGCCAAAATCTGCTACATGAGCCCCATAATTCTCATCCAGCAAAATATTATTGGATTTCACGTCTCTGTGAACAATGGATGGCTCACAATCATGATGAAGATATGCCAACCCCTGAGCTGCTTCAAGGGCAATCTTGTATCTTATGGACCAATCAAGAACACCAGCCTTAGGCCCATGAAGTAGATCCCCCAGACTCCCATTAGGCATGTACTCATAGACCAACAGATTGGAATCGCTTTTACTACAACAGCACCATAGCTTCACGATGTTCTTATGCCTGATCTTCCCCAACGTGTCCACCTCTGCTTTGAAACCATTGTCATTGGAGGCATCGCTTTTGCCACTGCTCCAAAGCCTCTTGATGGCCACTAATTCACCATTTCTCATCGTGGCCTTGTAAACTTTACCGGCTCCACCACTTCCAATGACATTATTTTCGTCCAACCAATCCAGAATCTCATATCCACTGAACTCCAGCTTGTGAAATGAAGTCAGCATCCACGAAGATTTGTCTATGGACTTTTTCCTCTCTGCATTTGCAAAGCTTCGGTACCTTCTGTAAAACCAGGCGAGTCCAAGGAGGAAAATAACGAGAGACAACGCAAATAAACAACGAAGCAGCCACCACCATTTCCGGCGCTTACCTTTTTCACCACCATTTTCAGAACAGGACTTCGTGATACACAACTCAGGATTTCCCAAAAAACAATTTTCATACACTGGACTGGCAAACGCCAAAGGAACTGCACCGGACAAACGGTTGTCCGAGACATTGAAGGTATTCAGCTTCAGATTCTCGAGCTCGGAAGGAATGGATCCGGTGAGAAGATTTTCCGAGAGGTCTAAATAAATAAGCACCGGCAAAGTACCGAGATTCACAGGTATTGAACCGGAGAACTGGTTTCTTGAAAGATTGATCTCTCCAAGCTGCTTGCAAGAACTGATATCAGCTAAAAGCTCTCCAGTTAGCTGGTTATTGCTAAGGTCCAGCTTTTCTAGCTGTTGGAGCTTCCCCAAGCTCGGAGGTAAAGCACCTGAGAGTAGATTATGGCTAGCGATTATCTCGCGAAGATTCTTCAGCTCACCGATTTTCATAGGCAAGCTGCCCGTAAATCTATTGCCGCTAATGACGAGCTGTGAGAGATTTTTAGCGTTGGCGATGTCGGGAGAAATGAGTCCTTCAAAATTATTGTTCTTGAGCTCCAGTAGTGAGACGCGAGGAAGTCCCCAGAACGAACTCGGCACCGAGCCGTTAAATTTATTGGCTCCTAGCCTAACTCTGATTAAACTCGTGCAGGTTCCCAGAGTTTCAGGTAATTTCCCGGTGAACTCATTGTTGAAAATACAGAGATTTATTAGCTTTTTGTTCTTGCAGAGATAAGGAGGAAGGCTTCCTGATAGCTGGTTGTCAGTAACATCCAGTACTTGAAGTTCTGAATTTCTGCCCAGGTTCTCCGGTAAAGTACCGGTTAATCTATTGTAGAAGAGCTTTAATTCCCGGAGGCTGTTAAAGGAACCCAAACCTGGAGGTATTTCGCCAACCAGGTTGTTTTGATCAAGATTCAAGGATTCCAGATCCAGGCTCCCCAGCCCAGCGGGAATTGAACCGTTTAGCATATTCATGGAAGCATCAAACCTCTTTAAAGATTTTAGGTCGCCCATGGCCACCGGAATAGAACCCGACAAAAGGTTCTGGTAAAGTTCGATTTGTGCAACCTTTTTCAGGCTCGTGATGCTCTCGGGGATCGAACCAGAGAACTGGTTCCTCGACAAATCTAAGTTTCTTAGCTCCGCAAGATTTCCTATAGTCTCTGGAATTTCTCCGACGAGATTGCAGCCCGCCAGCCATAGATTTTGCAGCTTCGTCAGATTTCCGAGCTCGGGAGGTAGAGTTCCGGTGAAAGGATTGTAAGCCAAATTAAGCTGTAAAAGATTCCGAAGGTTGCCTAAAAAGGGCGGAATCATGTTGTTGAGGAGATTAAAGAAGAGATTTAAGACTTGCAGTTCCCGCATCTTGCCAAACGCGGCGGGAACCGGACCGCTGAAGTTATTTGCGGAGAGATCCAGATGCTTGAGCCTCGGGAGCTCGGAGATGAAGTCCGGGAGTTGTCCGACCATGAGATTCTGTGATAAATCCAAATACTCCAGCTTACTGCATCTTATCAGGTCCGCAGGAATCGAACCGTTGACGTAATTATTGGCCAAGGAGAGATTCTTGAGACGATTGATTCTGCAAACGACGCTGGGGAACGATCCTGTTATGTTCATGTTCGAAAGATCGACTCCTTCCACGAATTTTTTGCCAGCATCGCACGTAATTCCCGTCCAATTACAAGGAGAATTGTCATTCTCATTCCAGTTTCTGAACGCGCCGGACGGATCGTCGAATCCGCGTTTCAATTGCTGCAAAATAAGTCCTTCTTGCGAACCGCCAGTAGCAAAGCGACTTAATATAGTGATCAGAACGAAGCAAAATAACTGCAAATGCAGGAAGATTTCCATGACTTCAAATCTTCCAGTGCAATGCACACATACAAAAACACACACACACTTCTTTTCCTTCCCTCGAACCTCTTTCCACTGCAGCCTAAAGCTTCAACATTCTTGAAAAACCTAATGGTATTTAAAGCGCGGAAGCTCTGCCGTAAAGTTCAAAACCCGGCCGTAACAGTGGTCTGCTCCGCTCGCTACGAAAGGGTGAGAATGGCCGCGATTTTATTCGACATACAAAATGCTTTGGTCAATCGATACAAGCTTTAAATATGCATTATGCAACAGTTGCTATTGCAGATTTGAACGTTGAAGGTCAATCGAACAGTCCAAATCGGCCATAAATAATCCTTACAACAACAAACAAATTAAGTTGTTGCAAAATGATCAAGATTCAAGAAACACCAAACAAGATCAAATGATCAAGATTCAAGAAACACAAAACAACAATTGTAATTTGAAGTACAGTATAAACAATTAGATCTGAATTGTTTGAGATTCAAACGGTTTATATTGTGCGGACGGCCCTAAGTGCCAATCAGATCCAACGGGTGGGCATTTAGTACTACGCTGCTTCTTAATATTCGCCGGACAATTGCAAGTCGCGTATCGATTGGTCATCGCTAAAATGCTTCCGCTAAAGTGTCGTTGTCGAATATACAACGGCACTGACGTACGTACGGGTGGAGCACGTTGGGGTCCGCTGTGCTGTCACATCATTCCTGTAGAGTACGATAATATGATAATCCATTGGAATCTGTGTAGAGTACGACTCTCTGACGTATTTTGGTTCCATTTTTAAGAAGAAACAAATAAATAATAACCACAAGACTTGTGATTGACCAGAAGAAGTTAAAATACTCATAGCTGAAAAATATACCTAGATTCTTAAACGATGGACTATATTTTAGATCACTTTTCAATTAATAACAACTGAAATTATTATATTTTAGTTGTTAGATTCTAAATATTATAAAAATAAATTATAAAAATAATTTTATATAAACAGTAAAAATAAAACTATTATAAAAATTTTAAAATTTGTTACAGTTTGAGATATAGTTTTTCAAAAAAATAATTTATTATATAAGATAAAGTATAAAAGTTTACATAATTGAAATTTGTTTATATATATATAATTTTTAGAAGAATAATTTATCAAGATAAACTATTAAAAAAATTACGAATTTTGTATAGTGTTAATATTTCATACAAAATTTGTTGTAATTAATATCTTTAAAAAAATTGTAATTTGATACTACTGATTTCGAACTTAGTAATATATTATTACATAAACTGTAAATACAATTAAGATTCTCTATTTAACACAACCATGTCTCGTAAAAATTTGGTAATGGTATTTAAAAACACAAGTAATATATTATTACATAAACTCTAAACACGATTAAGATTCAATGTTTAACACAACCATGTTTCTTGAAAATTTAGTAATGGTATTTAAAAACACTATGAAATAATACTATGTCATTTTCATAGTATTGATCAAACTAAATAAAATTACTCATTTGTTTTCTATTTTAAAGGACAAAATACAGGTTTTATCTTACATATAGATCATGCATACTTCAGCACATCTGCCATACCAAGAGTTGTTTTTTATTTTCTAAGTCTTCTACTCGAAAACCAAAAACTCATGTACTTAGTCACTTTTACATATGCACTCTTCTTAGAAGTTATATGTGACATTTTTCAAAAAACTACAAAATCCTTCTTTACAAATCGATAATTGATCATGATTATTACATCACAATTCATGGGAGTTGCTCCACCTTGACATTGTTGTTAAAGTGACCTGCCACTAATTGCACTCCTTGTTTAGCTAGTCCATTTGTTTTTTTATTAAAATTCCTCTAAGTGTGAATCAATTTCACATGCTCAAAAAATTGAACTGCTAATATGCTCAACTTCATGCAAGGAGAATGCTTCATTATGTTTCAATAGTGAAAATGGTCATCATTCAATCATGAGCCATGTTCACATTTTTTTTTCCTTAATAACATATCTAGTTGATAGCACTAGTCCTTGATTGGAGTGTATTGGTCTCCACAATAATGTTTGGCTAGATTCCCAACCCAAGCAT
Source organism: Pseudotsuga menziesii (assembly GCA_001517045.1). Classification (NCBI taxonomy): domain Eukaryota; kingdom Viridiplantae; phylum Streptophyta; class Pinopsida; order Pinales; family Pinaceae; genus Pseudotsuga; species Pseudotsuga menziesii. The sequence continues at coordinate 217,234 of LPNX011070253.1, read as the reverse complement.
GAAGTTGAAGATTGATGCCTCCTCTAGAAAAAATGAAACCTCTTGCTCCTTAGTGTCATGAGAATGGGAAGGGAGTGGCATATTATGTTGACAAAAAATATGGGGACTGTAAAGAGGATGTAAGACTTCCCAAAAAGACCATATTGTAGTGTGTCGTGTAATAGTTTAGACAATTTTAGAAAGAATAAAATAGGCATACAAATGTCGAATGCATCCATCTACTAGTTGTATGGATTGATATTTTATTAAATTCACCATGATACACATGGTCAAGAAATGTGCAGTTTAATGGCGAAGAGTAATATGTTTTTAATGTCGATCGTTCCTTGGGAATAATAGAGGTCCATCATTAACGTACCTAATTAAAAAGAGAAAGGGTATTAAAAAAAGAGAGTTGTTTCCAAATAGTATCTCAACTCCAACATGACATTAAAAAGTAATTGCAGGCCATTCTATACCTGAGTTCTTATACGAGTGAGTGGCATGACAATGAAGCACTGACTGTTCTATTACCAGTTGTATTGTGTCTTGTACACATTCTTCGTTTTCTTCTTCTCTTACGTTGGCTTCGTTAGTGGTTTATTTTTACGTGCAAACTAGAATAACTAAGAAATACTAGTTGATTGGTACTAAGAAAAGATAAGTAAGGCTAGTGAAGCAATCATTCACTTTGTTTCTTGGCACGATGGAAGAAGCTGGAAGATCCCCACATGTGACTTTGACAGGAATCTAGTTTGACCTTGCATCATCTAAAGAAATTGTAAGTGGGATGAATGAAATAAAGAAATATAATGGACATTTGGGTCCTTGTTTATAGAAATTCTGAGGTAAATAATGTATGTTAACTCCATTCAAGCTCATTTTCATACTAAGTTAGATGGAAACCACCTTTGAACTCTGAATGTAGAGAATGTATATGTATGTAATTCAAGTTAGACAAAACACATCACTTGTTTTTCTTGGTAGTCCTCTTTCAACCATTTCTTGGGCCTAACAACTCTTTCATCCTTGGTAATGGGCTACATTAATTTTCTTGTTATGAGCATTGAAGATCCTTGAGCATTATAATGGACCAGCTCTAATTCAGTTGATCCTCCTTGTATGAGGATCCTAAATGTAATCATTTTTCTTCTAATCCAACCCATAACATTTTTTCCCTTCAAACCTTGCTTGGGTGGGGTTCTAGGACTGTTTATGGATGGTATGTATGGAGGGACACACTGAATACCCATATTTTTCCTATCTAGGACCATTTATATGGAATCTTACCAAGTAGCACCGAGGTAGACCCAATGCATATACAATTCTTAGAAGAAATTCCAGTTGCTCTTATGAAGATCCATTCTACCATGAAGTATGCTGATAAAATGATCTCAAAAGATAATCCAAATTTTGTACTTAGAAGAGGTTATGATAGGATGACCACACATGATTAAGTTCACAGCATCATAATAATAAACATGACCAAACAGTACTTATATTATAGTGGTAGGTATCTACTATCTCCATAATGTTGTGGTTGGGAAGCCAATTGCTACAACGATAAATTGCTAGTAGCTTTAGTTCTTTCTTATTATGTCTAGAGTCAAGTTTAGTAGTGTTTGTAGTCATGCATGATCATTATCCTTATTCCTTACCTTTTACCTTATTACTTATTTCTTGGCTTGGCCTTGCCTTATCCTTATAACTTACTATTTTTCTGATCTCCCAACCTATCCTATCTAATCTTAGCCTTACTACCCATTCCCATTCCAATGAAAATCGGCCACTAAGAGCTACTTGTAATATAAATGAGAGCATTAAAGGAAGGCATGCCCATGTCAAAACCTAATTTGTGACAAACATGATGTAGATACAATTCATAGAAAGATATTAAGCATAAGAAGGACCATGAGAAATTGATTCATGCTAAGTAGGGAAGTGAGGAATTTACAAAAATAAAGGGCAAAGTATTTACAGATGGAATAAAAAATAAATGCATACCTGGAATTAGAATCCCATATTCTGCATTAGTTTATTTGATGTTGCTTTCTAGATATTCTTACTAACAATGTGTAGGGGCATCGCCTATGCTACTCCACTAGATAATCCAATTCCTCCTCCATCAAACCTTCAATAGATAGTGTGGGAGTTTAAGCTGAGATATAAAATGGAAAAGAGAAGTACGAGAGCTGAGCAAACAAAAAACCTTAAAATTGATGACAAACCAAATAGACACCTCAACCTCAACCTACCTATGACTGCTAAACGGTCTGGTTCATGCTAATCACAAAGTTCCTCAAAACCCTTAAAAACTTCAATAAGAATTAATGGAAAATAAGGCTTACTCGTTAAGCTATGGGATGAAATGAGCTTAATGCCACCTTGAAAGAAAATGTTGACTTTGCTGCCATGAGACTCAATTGACTTCAATGTAGTTTCATAGTACTAATTTTGCAAAATCCTGGAAGCTCTTTATGCCAGGGAGGATTTGCGAAATGCAAATGCAAATCTGCAAGGAGAAATTGTGGATTCAAGAATGTGAAATCTCATACTCGAATGGTAGTGTGTTATGGGTGATTATATCTTGAGAAGAGTGAAACTTCTTGAGGAACCTTGAACCCTATCCGAGTGCGTTAGTCCAAAAAATGGAACTTATTTATTGCAATTCTATTTTCATTTATGAAAATCACTACATAGTACTTTCTTCACCTATGTGGCATTAATAGGAAAATATTTGTTTTTAAATTTTAATATATTCTTTTAATTTGGACAAATAACCTTTCAAACCAAATACAATTATTCTTGTTATTTCTATTGGCCAATAAAAAATAATAATATGATATTTTTAAATTATGAAAAATATTTTTAGATTTTCATATATATATATATTGAAAAACTAAAAGAAATGTGTTTGTAATATATTAAAATTATTAAAAGAAATGTGTTTGTAAGAGGTAAAAAATGTTTTACTTCCAAACTATTGCTATATACTTTGCCTCGGGTAGGTATAATAAGGAAAAAATCATAATGGTTGATGGTTTATACAATTTCCACAATATTTAATTTCTACTTTTAAAATAAAATATATTGAATTTTAGGAATGGTTTATATATTTGTATTTTAAATAAATATAAATATTTTTGAATTTGAGCCAAAACTAGTAATTATTAAGTGTAAAGAAATGTCGAAAAGAAAAAATCATGAAAAGTAAATTAGATTTTATAAAATTAAAAAAAAAAAAATTTATAAAAAATTGAACACTTTAAAATTAAACCCTAAGTGCATTGAACATACTAATATATACAAGATATGCACACTAAAATTAAGTGTACCTATCATTAGAATTTTTAACTATATTGAATTGTCAAAATAGAAACACTTCTTCACAGTGGTTAATGGTTCACCATGTACCAAACTCAATGAATGTGCAAAGAGGGTCATCATCCCATGGAGAAACATTGTTCCAAGTTTCATTTGAATGTGCTTATTCTTAGAAAAAATCTTAGAGTCTTATCAATTTTATTTAGTTTTGCATGTTTTGAACTTTAAATACATTATTCAACCCTTCTTATGCATTTTAATGATTTCACTAATCAATACCCATTTAGAAGGTCCTAACTACCAAAGTTGTAGTGCTCAAAATAAGCTTTCTAAGGGTCCAAAATGTGACAAAAATGATACAAGAGTTTGTCTCAAATATCCGATGTTGCAAATAGGTTCTTTGACACTCTCCTTCCTTTCCCCACATCAACACTTAAAATTATAGTTTTTGTATCTTAGAAATTTTATTTTTAACATAGCTTAAAATATAAAATGTAATTTCTTATGAGATTTTTATATATGTTTTAAGAGAACTAATATGATTCAACATACCATACATATGATATATCTACCTTGGGTTACATCTTGCTTTCAATGTGGAATTTAAGTTATTCAATTTTGCATATCCTAAACATTAGAAACAATTTTCAAGCCCTTATATACTCATTAAGAAAGAGTAACATTACATGGGGCCTTGTTGTATGCATGTATGTATTATACAAGGTTTATACTACATATACTCTAACACTATAGTGTTACCACTACAACCCAATGCACATGAAATATGTATTATATTATAATGCTAATAATTAAAATGCAAGAAGAATTAATGTCCATAATGTGAAAAATGAAAAAATCATTTAACCATAGTAATTGAAAAAGAATGTAAAAGTTGATTAATGAGATGTTGTGGTGAAGTCTGTTAGTTTGTCAACGTTTTGAGCCCCTTCATAAGCTCATCTTCAAGACAATAATGATTCCGAGAAGACTCCATCCCTTTTCTAAGCTATAAATATGCAAATGAAACAATGACCTTTTAATTTAATTTTTATGTGGTGGACCTTTTATCAAAAAATTAAGCCGACACAAAACATTAGGAAACATAGGGAGAAATTTATGGAATTGAGAACTTTTCCTATTTAATTTATTTAATTTATTATTCTTGGCTTGAAATTATTTAATGATAGGTGGCAGCCATGTTCCGCTTATGATGAGACAAACCATCATCTTGATTAAGGCAGTTGTCATTTTTCACACCTTTGCTCCATGACATACATGTTGAGCCCATCCATTATTGCCCTTGTGAATCCCCTCTCCATGATTTACCCAATGAAACATTGTGCAAGGGTGAATCTTGCGGGATAGAGAGTTCAATTTATGATCATGGTGCTACCTCTTATGTCCCTCTCCTCGATGATTACCTCGATATAGAACTCTTTCAAGATGAGAAAGGGGGTTTTATAATTAGAGTATGAAAGATGGAAATGGTGACAATGGTACTATAAATATTATCATCGTTATGTACTTTGGAGCCAATTTGTGAAGATCCTTCATGAGCTAGCAATCTCATACGCCCTCTCTTATTATAATAAAATGAATATCAAATTATTAATAAAAAAATAATCATAGAGATATAAAGAAAGTTTTGCCAAAAATATGTTGTTTGACATAATTAAAATTATAAGTATGGGAGATTGAAAAGTTTGAGCATAATTGTATTTTATTAATTAAAATTATAAAATATGGGAGATTGAGAAGTTTGAGCATAATTGTATTTTATTAAGATAAATTTATCTTGGTGGTAACAAATTTTATTTTCCAAAACTCTTTTTCGCATCCATGTTCCATATCCAAAACTCTATTCTTTCCAACAAACTAAATACACTTTTTACTCTTATTTTCTTAACCATCTTACAAATTTACTCAACACTAATGAATATTAAGATTATCATCACATTTTGTTCAGGTGTGAGTAATAATACACATTTGAAAAATTGATTACAATGTGCCTCCATGTTGGAGAAAATTTGAAGACGTTGTTCATAGTATTGTATTGTTATTAGTAGTTTGAATGTTTTAATAGCTTCATAACTTAATGTTATATTTGAGAGAGATTTGTTGTAGGGAACCTTTACTATTTGGATGTTCAGAGTGAATATTAAAAATCTTATAATTAGATAATTATTTATTTAAAAAAAAAATTATAACAATTTTGATGATGACGAAAATCAAGAAGAAAGACAAAAATAATCATATTGTGTTACATGACTGAAAAATACATATTAAATACTTTTATGAATATATAAACATTAAATAAAAGAGGAAATATATATATATATACAAAATAATGCATAAAAATAAAATGTATCGTAAGGTATATTTGTAAAAGATGTTTCAAGGCCTTTTTCTTTTTAAGGACACATTGGTTATTTATCCATGTGCAAAATATTTTTTCACTTTGCAATTTTTCATTAAGACAAATAACGTATAAGATGAATGGAAAGGTTTTGATTTGTAAAATTTCCATGTCTCTTTATGAAGCCAAGGTGCTTTGGATTTGACTTACAGTCTTTTGGTTGAGACTCTGAATCCATGTTGGAAATTGAAAAAAGGTAGGACAACCTAAATTTTTTATTGGCATATTTTTCTTACTGCATTATAAACAAAATTGGCAAAAACAACATTTGCAAAAGCAACCAAGTTTTATGCACAATAGAATTCCCTATAGAATGAATAAGGTGCCTCCTTAATTAAGAGGCATAGGGTCAGTGATATAATGGATCTTTCATTTATTATGTAGATTGTGCATTTGACATTTAAGACAAAGATCCTTGGTAGGAAATCTACTATGTCAATCAACCTCTTTACTTGAAGTTTTTTCCCTAAACTCTTGAGATAGGAATCGAAATTTAAACGTATTTGCTTCTCAAGTTTTGGATTGGGAATTCAAAAATTGAAGGGACTGACAAGTATAGTCTAAAAAGGGAGTATAATTTACCCATGCATTCTTGAATAAGGAATATGATGGGTCTACAGTAATAGGTGGTGATATAATGGATTTTTCATTCATCATAGGCTACACATATGGCATCTAAGATAGAAAGAGCCTCTGCAAAGGGTCTACTAAGCAAATAATACAACCCAAACTTCCTATTTGCATATTTTTTTACCGCATTATAAACAACACCTGCAAAAGCAACAAAGTTTTATGCACACTAAAATTCTCCCATAAGATGAAGAAGGTGCCTCCTTAATTAAGAGGCACGGGAGTCAGTGATATAACATTTGAGACAGAGAGCCTTGGCATGATATCTACTAAGTAGATCAACCACATCATTTGAAGTTGTTTTCTTGAACTGTTGAGATAGGAAACAAAATTTAAATGTATTTGTGTCTCAAGTTTTGGACTGGGAATTCAAAAACTAAATGGACTAACGAGTATATTCTAAAAAGGGAGTCTAGTTTACCCATGCACTATTGAAGAAGCCATATGATGCACCTAAAGTAAGAGGTGGTGATATAATGGAATTTTCATTCATTATAGGATGCACATCTAACATCTAAGACAGAAAGAGCCTCCATAAGGGGTAATCTAAGCAAATTGGCCACTTTATTTAAGAAACTTCTCTTTGTAATGACTAAATTGAACTGTTAAATGTAGGAATCTTATTTTAAATGTATTTTCTCTTGAATTTTAGACAAGGTATTCAAAAACTAAGGATATAGTGTTGGTGTTCCTTAGTAATGTCCTTACCAAGAATATAGTGTTATCGTTGCATGAGTGCTTGGACCAACACATAAAATTCCTTGTTATAAATATTTTAGTTGAGCATGGTAAGTAGACCAATGTCTATGAATGATGTGTCATTGCCTTATTATTTAAAACAATACATATGACTTATTGTGAAGTATTTGCCTCAATCTTAAAATATTGTTACATGTCACGAAGGGGAGGGGTCAGTGCATGGAAAAGAACATCTTTGAACTTTTGAAACGCTCATTGTGTGTCAATTTCATATCAAACTTTAGCATCTCTGAATTTTCGTTTTCCAAGAAATAGTTATAATTCCTCATTCAATAGATCCATAGCCAGGTCAATAATATCATGAATATTGTTTATAGTTTTGATCAATTTTGCCATATTTTTGTTTATGTATGTAAGACCCCCAGTTTGAACCTTGTAATTTATTGAATGAAAATATGTATATGGTGTAAATATGTTAGTATGGATTCCTGGTGTGGAGCTCAAGACCAAGGCCCGACTAGTGAATGACTAGGCATGTATGATATAAATATTTAAATTTGGGTTCTATGGTTGGCTTGTCATGCTAACTCGAAATGTATGTAAATATTATGTTGCATAAATAACAAAACAATCCAAGATGGATATGTAAATAGCACTGGAAGGGATAATATTCCACTAGAGGGGAAGAGTAAAAAGGGTCTGTGGGAGACTAAATTCTTTGCTTCCAAGTGTCAACCTTAGAACTCATCCAAAAGCTGCCATGTGCTTTGAATAGGGAAACTACCTCCTTTTGACTATTGAATGCATGTGTGAGGTTGGTGTGAAAAACCACCTCATGCAGTTATTGAAGCGTGGGCATTACTGTACTTTTGTGACAGTTCCGTAAGCTATCAGAAGTCAGTCTACAGCTACTAGGAGTCCTTTCTTCTATGGTCAAAAGTTATCTCAGTTTACTTTTCACCATTATCTTATATCCCTTAGAGTCAACCCTCATTCTCTCATTCTTCCATTAAAATATACACTACGCAAAGCTCCTTATGGTTGTTCACAACCATTCTAGGATATGTATAACCCATAAATTCAAATTTAGAGAATGGACTGCAGATTTAAAGGGAAAATAGATGGATGTAGGTGAGTAGAGAGGTTGGGAAAGTTAGGAACCATTAACCATTGATTTTTGTTGCTCATAGATGCTTGAGAAGCCACGAATTGAGGTTACAATTGGTTCTCCAACAACAAACATTAGAAGAGACTCCTTATATGCACACACTAGAAGCACATGACAAGATGGATCGCTCAAGAGAACCGTGGATCAATGAAGGAGATGCTTGAGCATAAAAGGCTATTGTGTGGGGTTGGTATTGTGGGAGCCAAGTCTATGAGAGATAAGTGAGATACCTATAGAGGTTTGTATGAGAATTTGTATAAGCATAGAGAGTTGAACGGGTTGTGGGCTGAGAAAGAGAAGACTGTGGGTGTTTCCTTCACCCTGGTGGCTTCATAGCCCAACTTGGGGGCGGCCTCTTAGCAGAAAGAATATATGCTAGATAGAGTGTCTATGGTTGGGTGGAAAATCTCTCTTACACCACTAATTGCTTGGATCTATGTTGGACAAAGAAAAGTATTCTCTTGTATTTATAATGTCCCTATTTTTGCCCTTAGAATATATTGGCTTGACATGTAAATATTGTAAATATGCGATATATGATTTCTAGTGTGGAGCTCAAGGACAAGGCCATGCTAGTGAATGCCTGAAATTATAAAGGAAAGTGTTTCATATTTTATGAACCATGTGCTAGTATGCCATGGAAGAATGTAAAAGGCATGTAAATAATTATAATGCAAATAAAAGTCCAAGAGTTGGCTATGGAAGCAAAGAAAATGAGGGGTTATGTGTATCCACTAAGGAGAGGTGAGAGGTGTGAGAGATTCAACCCTCTATTTCCAAGTGTCATCTTGAGAACCCAAGTGGCCTTCCTTGATGTTCTTTAATTATGTAGTTAGAAGGAAGTTGAAAAATCAACTCATGAATTTAATGGAGAATGGGATGTGTGCAGAAATTTGTATGCCAGGGTATGTGATTAGTTTAATTGACACAAAAGTCAATTTAACTCACGGGGATTCATTTCCTTTCATTCCAATTGCACTATTCAAAGTAACCAGGATTCAATTTTTAGCATGTTATGCATTCCCAACAAGAAAAATAGCATAATTGTAACCAAAGAGAAGTCCCTGTTTTAGAGTGACTCAAATGCCCAAAAACCTGTGTGGGTTGTGAAATATAGAGGGGAATCCATAGATATCAACCCTGGTTAGAATTCAAGAGTGTCAAAATTCCATAAATCTAGGGGAGAACCCAAATTCAGGAGCCTAGAAATTGAAATTTGTGACTGAAGATCATGTGGCTAGAAACCAGAAAATCCAATAGAGAATTGAAGTCAAATAGAGATAAAGGGTTGGAATTTCTTGACAAACTAGTGAAGGAAATAAATATTCATAGGTTTAAAAACTTGGACCTTTCTATGCCCACCCACTGGAGAGAAGGGGTTCTTGAGGACTGTGTAGCAGAGAAGGGGACCTTCCTTGTGTTGGGTGTGGTAGGTATTATGGGAACCAAGGCTGGTTGAACCCAATTGAGATGTGTGTATCTATGTGGTTGAGCTCATTGGCTTAACATTATCCTTCCTTGTCTTCTTCATGCTTGATAAACTCGGTTGTGTGCTGGCTTAGCATGAGTGTATGTGTTTATGGATGTAAGTTAGCTTATGTAGTTCCTCTTAAGTGGATACATAGCCTATCTCGATGGTGGCCTCTCAACAGAAAGCATATATGCTGGACAAAGTGCCTATGGTTGGGTGGAGTGTTTCTCTAACATAGACAGTTTCTTGGACAATTTTTATTAAAATATAAGTGTTTTCTATTTTCTCTACATATGTCAAATTATGTATTATGAATGATTGGTTATTTATGTCAAACTAAATGAGATGTCCCAACTTGAATGATTAATTGGATACATATGAGTATTATGAAAATGAGTTATCTATGTGCATGATTTTATTGTTATGCACATGATGAGTATGTTGGTATATGCAACTCCTCTATCGCAAGTCTTGTGTCCCAACTCTTGTGTTACAACTACTATGTTGTACCTCTTATGTTTCAACTACTATGGCATAGCTCTTATGTAAGAACTCTTGTGCTGCAAATCTTGTGTCACAACTCTTGTGTCACATCTCTTGTGTTGTAATTGCTATGTCATAGCCTCTCTTGTGTTGCAACTACTATGTCACAACTCTTGTGTTGCAGTTACTATGTCACAACTCGTGTGTCCTAGTTACTATTCCACATCTCTTGTGTTGCACCTATTATGTCGTATCTCTTGTGTCATAGCTCATGTGTTGCAGCTACTATGTCCCAGCTCTTATGTCATAGCTCTTGTGTTGAAGCTCCTATGTTGTAGGTCTTGTGTCACATCTCTTGCGTCATTGTTAATAAGTACCTTATTATGTTTTAAGATATACCCAATCAAATTGTGTTGGGAAATATGATTGGGGTTGTTGTAATGTATGTGAATTAACTATCTTGATATAATATGCTATGTGCTTGTTATAAGAATGCATTTAACCTTTTAGAAGAAGGGAAAATCTTTTATGTGCTTTAAGTCTGGTGTAGCGAAGGGTGCACTACAAATTGGTATCATACCAAGAAAACTTGACAAAATGGAATTTGAAAGAGATCCCCGCCATCTCAAGGGGCCGTCGAGGTGATTGTTACACCAAATTCTTGTCATCTTGATCCATGTGTCAACCTTGTTCCTAATCCCCAAATTTCCCTCTGCTAAACTGGATTGAAATTGAGGTTGTTCCTACCCTTTTTACCCTCTCTAGGTTGGTTGGAGTTCTTACTCCTAAAGAAAGGTGCGCCAACCCCTTGCTGTCACTCTTTCCCTTCATGTTAGGTGCGTCGATGGCACTCTTTCTCCTCATGCAAGGTGCACTGGTGCTCTGTCTCCTACTGCTAAGTGCACCAGAGGTGTTTTGAGGGAAAAAACGAAGCTTCAAGGCCCTTCTTGAAGGTGGATGAGGTGGAGGACATTTCCTAGTTTCTAGGCGAGGTGGAATTTGGTTCCCTAACCTATGGGGAAGATCCCTTAGACCCCTCCTCCTAATACTCAACCTATTCTATCTCTTTAGCCTTATAAATTGAACCCTCTCTCCATGGTGAAGGAAGGAAGGACTATGGTACTCTTATGCTGGTGGAATTTCTAGGCGATCTCTATCATTCTTTGGGAGGGAAGATCTCATCCTTTGGGAGGATACTATCATCCTTTAGAGGCTTGGCTTGGACTATTGGATGGAAGGTTGCAACGTAAGTCTAGGTTGTAACACTCTTTCTTTATGTAATTCTATGTATCTCCATGATTAATGCAAATCTCATTCCATAATCATTGTTATGTTGATGATGTTTAGATATTTCTTTCTTAACTGTTAGCTTAGATCAATTCATGTTTAGATACACATGTACTATTTTCTTGTTTCTACTTACTCTACAAGGTTTTGAAGTTCAATATCTAAAGGCTATGGAACCTGGATCAACAAAGAGAGAAGAAGATTTGTAGACCTCAAGTAAGTGATCTATCTATTAACTTGCATTTCCATTTGATCTAGGAAAGTAGGTTGTATTTTGTACTTGATTTGTTCTAGATCCACTTGGACTAGGGAGATCTAGCTTGAGTTCACTTGAGTAGATTTTTACACTAACAGTGATCGAGGACATGATAGAGTGGTATCAAAGCCATGGTTTCAACACTATGAATGAATGGACTGGAATTTAAGGCAGTTTCAGGGGTAGCAAAGAAAGTTTGAATAAATGCTTGTATGAAAATTTTGGGAAAAACAATATGGAACTTCCCAAATGGTTTAAATTGTGGCATTAATGTGCAATTTGAATTGCAAGGAAGAACCATGTGAGCTCTTGATTATCGAATATGGATATTATATTCCATTGGAGAATGCTCAAAAGGGAAGAGAACAAACCAACATGATATGCAACAACAAAATTATAGCATAGGAATGACATAAATGCAAGAGATCAGATAGATGAAATGGATATGCACTAGTGGACATATTAATAGATATTACATAGTGCATGTGAATATGTTTATGCATGTTTATGATATTGCATGTTGGTAAAAGTGGTGAGGTTTTACACATGCAATGAGACACTAATGACAATTATTGTGGTTGATGATGATTGTATGGCTAGAGATGGTTGAAGATGTTGATGATGTTGTTGCATGTGACCAAAAACATTGTGAAGAGAAGCTGAGACAGTAAATATATGAGAAATAAATTGGTGGAAGGACTGTGTGATCCTTCATAAGATACCAACTGATCATGTAACATAAAAAATTCTAATGAAAACTATGCAGGTAATGGTTTGTTTATGGTAATTCCATAAGTCTTGAAAAGGGGATTGGGTAAGAATCCCTCAGCCATGCTTTAATCATTATAAATTAGTATGAATGTGATTTTGGGTGCATTGATGTGAATTTGATCTCACTAGGTATGGTGAGGTATGCGGTATTAATAGAAATGAGCCTTATTCCCTCTAACTGTTTAGAGTTTGAATGCATCCAAATGGATGGATGTCATGCCATGTGTGTATGTTGCTTATGAGTTTAATAACTAGAATAAGTTAGGACTTATGGTCCTATTGTGGTAGTGCATGCTAGAAGAGATAGTCATGGATAAGGCCATAATGTGTTTGGCAATGGTAATGTTGTAGTGTTACACTAGTACCCTGTGAAATCCATATCAATGATGATCTAGGATGAAACCTCTTTGCGAACAAGCAGAGAGTGAGTGAACTCATAATTTTTTGTTTGGGTGAAGAAGGAAGGCACCTATATAGTTAACCAAGTGATTTGGGAATGGATAGGTATTGTGTTGATGCAATAGCTAGACCTTCCAAAACATCATTGTGGAATGCATGACTAGAAATTATGGTATCCATGAATCAATGCAAGGGTGAATTGAGTGATTGTTCAATACAAGATTTTGTAAATATTGTGGTTATGCATGCATATGTGTGGGTATACATGTTAAGATGCATTGTGTGAATACATGGTTGTAATATATTGACTTCATTGCAATTCATTAATAGATGAAATGATGAATTATTGGTAATCATGTGATCATTTTGTGATATGCTATGCATGCAAGGAAAGGATTTGCATGAAGAAGGTAGTTGTGTTTGAATGGCTACTGGATGCTTTATTGGGAGGACGGAGTTACATAAAAGGATATGATTTTGTAGGGGCAAAAATATTTTAGAGAAATTCTAGAATGCATTGGGTGTATGAACATAAGTGAATTATGTGCATTGAATTGGTTATTGTGAAGATTTCCCTTGTGCCCCTGAGAGACTGTTAAGCAACGAAAGGAGTTTGATTATACAATCACGAGTATTTAAAGTTTTAATTTAATTTTGTATAGATAATGTTATTGTATCATGCAATTTTTTTGTGCTAATGGTGCATATAAGGATTATATGCAATGATACTTATACTTGTTTGGCTGATTGAAAAAAAAATCATATCGTATGTAGGATTGTCTTGGATATGGAAATGAGTGTAATTCCGTAATGTTGGTTGTGGAGCTTGATCTTCCAGATTCATAGATGTTATTGTTTAGATGTGTTTGTACCCTAGTTTTACTGTACACTTGTCCCAACAGTGGGGGGTGCGGGGGGACATCATCCCCTGGCTGAGGGGCCCAGGGGCCAGTGGTCCCCCAGTGGGGGTTCGAGGGTGAAGCCCCCGAAAGATATTTTTGGGATGTTTGTTGGCCAATAGTTTGTGGACCCATGGTATTGGGTGACCCGTAGTATTTTCCCATGGTAATTTCCCTATAAAAGGAAAAACATTGTAATACAACTGTGCATTGTATTGTAGTATTGTAAAACAATCTCTGTGATTGTGTGAGAGAGACTATGAGAGAGTGAAGATGAAATGCAGTGGGGTTGGTGCAGGTCATATCCATTCATTTTGATGGACGAAATAACGATAAAGGACTAGAAATTTCTGTGTGGATGTAGCCCATCTTGGGTGAACCACGTTATATTTGTGACTCTCTTGTAATGTGTTTAATATTTGCATCTTGTTTAATTGTTTAATTTTTATTTCTTTGCGATCCTATTTTTATAACAATTGGTATAAGATCCAAAGGGTCTATTTAGCTGGTAAACTCACAGAAAATAAGGGTTCCTGGTTTGAGTGGGGGTAATGGAAAAATAAGGAAAGTTTAGGGTCGAGAAAGTTAATGACCAAAACTACTAGTTATGGAAGATGAAAATGGAGAACTATCTGTAGCAGAAGGATCTATACCTACCATTGGGTGAAAAAAAATAGTTGACAACTATGAAGGATGAAGAATGGGAGGTCCTTGATAGAAAGGCACTAGGAACAATACAGTTATTCCTAGATTTGTCAGTTGCTTTAAATATCTCAAAGGAAAATTCAACAGAGGTGTGACTCAGTGCATTGGTTAAGCTCTATGAAAAAATATCGGCTTCCAACAAGGTATTTATAATGAAGAGATTATTTAACATAAATATGTCAGAAGGTGGATTTGTTGTTGATCATTTAAATGAATTCAATACGCTTACTAGTCAGCTAAGTTATGTAAAAGTGAACTTTGATGATGAGGTTAGGACTCTTCTAATCTTGTGCTTATTTACAGAAAGTTGGAATAGCTTGGTCATGGATGTAAGTAACTTTGTCCCTGGTTCAAACACTCTTCAATTTGATGATGTTGTTGGTGTTATTCTTAGCAAGGAAATGTGAAGAAAAAGAACATGCGAGACATCAGTTAATATGTTAACTAGGGAGAGTAGGGGAAGACAAAGCGAAAGAGGAAGGAGCTCATGTAATCGCAAAAAGTCTAGAAAACACAGATCCAAGTCTAGATTTGGAAAGATAAAGTGTTGGAACTGTGATAAGAGAGGACATCTGAAGAAAGACTGTAGAGATGCAAATAAGAAAGGTGACGTGCATTAGGAGACTACTCATAAAGCAAATGTAGCAGGTGATGTGTTACAAGATCCTTTGATTCTTGCATTAGATAATATTAGTGATTACTGGGTAGTAGATTCAGGGGCTTCATGTCATGATACACCACATAGGAAATTATTTCATGATTATGTTCTAGGTGATTTTGGACATGTTCTATTGGGGGATGATGAACCATGTTGGAATGGCTAAGGTACGGATTAAATTAAATAATGGAAATGAATGGCTGCTAAAATATGTAAGGCATATTCTTGCTCTGAAAATAAATATGATCTCACCAAGGAAGTTGGGAGATAGCGGTTGTTTGTGTACATTTGGAAAAACATGGTGGAATATCACTAAAGGGGCACTGGTAATAGCAAAAGGAGATAGGATAGGTACGTTGTATTTATTTCCTCATAATACTGATTATTATATATATGTAGATTCCATAGAAACATGTACAATGGTGTGGCATCATAGGCTTGGCCACATGAGTGAGAAGGGGATGCAGATTCTCCACGCAAGGATATTGCTTCCAGATCTAAAGCAGGTAAGTTTGGAATTATGTGAGAACTGTGTTTATGGAAAACATAAGAGAGTTAGATTTCTCGAGATTGGGAAACAAAAGAAGAGTGAAAAGTTAGAGCTTGTGCATACAGATGTATGGGGACTGGATCGGGTACAATCTCTTTGTGGCTCTCGTTATTATATTACTTTTATTGATGATGCAACTAGAAAAACTTGGGTTTATTGCATTAGACAGAAATATGATGTGTTTGCTACTTTTAGAAGTGGAAATATTTGGTTGAGAATGAGACAAGAAAAGGGTTGAAATCTCTCAGATATGATAATGGAGGTGAATATTGTAGCAAGTATTTTGATAGTTATTATTCATACTGTGGGATTTGTATAGATAAGACAGTCCCAGGAACACCACAAGAAAATGGTGTCTCAGAAAGGATGAACAGAACAATCACGGAGCATGCAAGGTGTATGAGATTGCATGTAGGGTTTCTATTACAATTTTGGGTTAATGCTATAGATACTGATGTTTACTTAATAAAAAAAGGCCCTTCAAGTGCCTTGGATGGTGGAATTCTAGAGGAGGCATGGACATGTAAAAATATAAACTACTCATTTCTGAGAACTTTTGTTTGTGAAGAATTTTTCCATATTGATAAAAAAAATAGAACAAAGCTTGAGGCTAAATCCAAGAAATGTACCTTTATTGGATACAGGGTTGATGATTTTGGTTATCGCTTTTGGGATTATGAAAATCACAAAATCATTAGGGGTAGAGATGTAGTATTCAATGAAAAGGTTATGTACAAGGAACAGTTGCAGGGAAGGAAAGAGGAAAAGGAAAACACAGAGTACATAGTGCTTGGTGAAATCAAAGAAAATGAAGTTTCAAAGGCACCGGAAAATCAAGAGCAGTAGCAGGTACCTAAAAATCTTGCAAATGTAAGAAGATCTACTAGGTTAAGTAAACCCCTAGAATGATTCTCTCCTTCACTGTAGTATTTATTGATGATTGATTCTGATGAATCATAATGTTCTGAAGAAGCAATGTAGGTGGAAACTAAAAAGAAGTGGGAGAAAGGAATGGATAAGGAGATGGACTCATTGGTAAGAAAATATACTTGGGATTTGGTTGAGTTTCCTGCAGGAAAAAGAGCATTGCAGAATAAATGGGTTAACAAGTTGAAGGAAGAAGGTGGAGGAAAAAAGAGGTACAATGCTAGACTTGTTGTAAAGGGGTTTGCACAAAAGAAAGGTATAGACTATGATGAAATATTTTCTTCTATTTTTAAAATGACTTCTATTAGGACTATTTTAAGTCTAGTGGCGATAGAATATTTGCATATTAAACAGTTAGATGTAAAAACATCCTTTATCCATGGGGATTTGGAGGAAGAGATTTATTTGAAGCAACCATAGGGGTAGGAGATCAAAGGGAAGGAGAATTTAGTTTGCAGGTTGAAGAAGAATTTGTATGAACTGAAACAAGCTCCAAGGAAGTGGTATTTAAAATTTGATAAGTTTATGACAGAACAAGGTTATAGTAGATTCCATTCTAGCCACTGTGTTTATTTCAAGAGGCTAGATAATGGAATATATATTATCTTGTTATTGTATGTGTATGGCATGCTTGTTGCACGGTCTAACATGAAGGGTATAATTGTGCTCAAAAGGAAACTAGCTAAATCATTTGCGATGAAGGATTTGGGTGCTGCAAAACAAATTCTTGGTATGCAAATAACAAGAGACATGAAAAAATGCAAATTGACATTGTCTCGGAATGATTACATAGAAAAGGTGTTGGAGAGGTTTAGAATGAAGAATGCAAAACCATTTAGTACACCTTTGGCCAACCATTTCAATCTAAGTAAGGATATGTGTCCCAAGACACAAGAGGAGATAGAATACATGTCCAAGGTTCCCTTTCATCAGCAGTTGGAAGCTTGATGTATGTCATGGTGTGCATAAGACTAGATATTGCACATGCAGTGGGAGTTGTGAATATGTATATGAACAATCCAGGTAAAGAGCATTAGCCAATAGTACAGTGGATTCTCAAGTATTTGAGAGATACCACTTCTCATGCATTATGTTTTGGAGGTTTAGACATTGTTCTACATGGATATGTTGATGCAAATATGGATGGTGATAAATATAGCAGGAGGAGCACCACAGGGTATGCATTTACTGAGGGTGGAACATCAGTAAGTTGGATTTTGAAATTGAAAAAGGTTATTGCACTTTCAACAATGAAGCGGAGTATCATGATGCTATAGATGCTAGTAAGGAGATGATTTGGTTGTAGAGGTTCATGGAGGAATTGGGTAA
Organism: Pseudotsuga menziesii; assembly: GCA_001517045.1. NCBI lineage: Eukaryota > Viridiplantae > Streptophyta > Pinopsida > Pinales > Pinaceae > Pseudotsuga > Pseudotsuga menziesii. The sequence continues at coordinate 199,283 of LPNX011070253.1, read as the reverse complement.
GAAGTAGGAGAATAACGGGTTGTACAGTGACATCCAGAGTGCCTTTCAGTTTGCAAATAACTCGGCCTTTCATTCAAATACTAAACATATACATCTCAAGTACCATTTCATAAGATAGGTTATGGAAGATGAACCATTAAAATCGGAAAAGATACATACTAGCCAGAATCCTCCAGACATGTTGACAAAGTTAGTAACAAGAGAGAAACTGAGTTCCTGCTCAGTTTCAGTTGACCTTCAAGAATGAAGGTAAAAAATACAAATTTTCCAAGTCCAAGGTTCAGAGCATAGTCCAACAAGTGCAGCAGCGGTGGATTTGTTGTTATTAGTCTCCAAGTGGGAGATTGTTGGTTATGGAGCTTAATATTGTAGATTCAAAGATGTTATTGTTCAACTGTGTTTGTACCCCATTTTTACTGTGCACTCATCCCAGATGGGGGGTGCGGGGGCAAGTGGTCCCATAGTGGGATTTCAGGGCGAATCCCTCGAAAGAAATTTTTGGGACGTTTGTTCTCCAACAATTTGCTGACCCATGGTAATGGGTGACCCGTAGTATTTTCCCATCGTAATTCCCCTATAAAAGGAAAATCATTGTAATATGGTTGTGCATTGTATTGTAGTATTGTAAAACAATCTTTGTGATTGTCTAAGAGAGAATGTGAGAGAGTGAAGAGGAAGTGCAAAGGGGTTGCTGCAAGTTGTATCCCTTCATTTTGTTGGATGGAATAATAATAAAGGACTGACAATTTATGTGTGGACATAGCCTATCTTGGGTGAACCATGTTATATATGTGTCTCTCTCATAATGTGTTTAATATTTGCATCTTGTTTAATTGTTTAATTGTTATTGCTCTGCGATCCTATTTTTCTAACACATAATGAAGAATAGAAGGTACCATGCACAAATGCCAAATGTTATGACATAGATCTCATGGTTGTGAAATCTAATTCATGTAGGGAACACATTTGTAAATTTCAGACTTGAGATTTTTGTCGATAAGTGCTAATGATTGTTTGGATGATATAGAGTTGTGTTAGAAGGATATGTTGAAGGTGGATGTCTAGATTATGGAAGTGAGTGTAAGACCATAAGGGAAAACATGATTCCACTTATAAGAGCCAAACACAATTGTGAATTTAATTATGAGTTACAAATTCAGATTTCAAACTAATTACTAATGTTGCTAATTGTTTGGATGTTTGTAAGTTGTGTCAGGAGGGAACATTGCAGGAAGACCATGTGTTATATCCTGCAAGAACCAAACAATATGAGCATGGACTCATGACTGAGAAAAATTAATTATGTAGGATATAGAATTACAAATTCATATTTGAATTTAATTATTTATGTATTAACTATTTAGAAGTTTGTGAACTATGTTAGGAGGACACATTGTAGGGAAACCATGTGCTATGTCTTGCAAGAGAAAAACATCATGAGCATAAACTCATGCTTGGGAAATGTAGTTTCGGATCATGATCTCTCTCACCGCACCTTGCCTCTCAAAGGGCGATCTCTCTCTTTTGCCTCTATGTTTGAGATCATGATCTCTCTCATCGCTCCTCGCCTCTCAATGGGCGATTCTCTTGGTGGCTGTGATGGCCCATTGTCTGAAATGTAGAACATAGTGTCTCAGTATCACAAAAACAACAAAAAATGAAAAAACAATGAAAGAATGGGATCTTTCTTACCTCTCTCATCCCACTGGTCGCCCTCAGGAAGTGGAAAATCAAGGTCTCCTCTGAAGTCCGTCCATGAATAGGCATAGTCCTCCACCATAAGGAACTAACCACATAACCATCAAAAGAACACATACCCATAAGTGACTGTAGGTCCACCTCCTCCCCCATGTTGAGCCATGGCCTCAACCCATCTCAACATGCATGGGTCCTGTGGATCAAGGCTATTTAGTGGAACCTATGGGTGTAGTAAAGGAACTCTCTTGAGGAAGAAGGATACCATGATTGCACCGTATAAAAATTGTTTAAGTTCCCCTCGATGACACTTGGTTAACTGTTCTTTTAGGCTTACCAAAATCCCCTCACTCCAGTTAAAGATTGTTGGAGCCATGCACTCCAACACATATAATATATGTGATCGTGTGGTTTGGTGGGAATCCCGACTACCCACCACCTTCTTGATCATGAACAAAATGATCATCAACGGTCTATCCATCACACACTTTATTGGGATCTTCCCACCTTGGGACCTAGTGTCGATTGTGCAATACTCATCGATCAAATAATCGATTGTCATCTCTCCTCCCCTCGGTCCAAAGAGTGACACTGGGTTCCCTCTTATAGAGAGACCAGTAAAAAATATATGTCCTCCAAATCCAGTGTTAGAATGTGGGTCCCTACCTAAAAATGTTGTTGTTCAAGATCCCACATTCTTATCAAATGGTCTAATAATCGTACATGGGCCTTCTTGCCTGCCACCCTGAATAATTTTAAGATTATGCATTCTCTTAATTCCAACACCGTATTTGGATCATTGGTGGCTTGGGAATCATCCAATTCATGCTCTCTTTCCTTCCAAATGACCATTGTGTGTTTGCATACTTGTGGAATGCCAATAAAATTCCCATTAGAAACATTCCATGCAAGAAAAGTTTTGATTTTTTTTCTTTAAAATGTGTTTTTAAGTTTTTTGGGGCTGCTGTCACTCTTTCCTTGAGCGAGCAGGGCGTCGGCACTCATTCCCTTTAAAAACAGAGAGGGGATGAATCTCTTTCCCCTTTCATGGGGTGCACCAATGCAGTTCCAGGAAGGGAAAAGAGTGTCGCTAAGGGCGCGCTCTTAGTTCCCAAAAAAACAACTCAAAAACTATGAAAAACTTATAAAAAACTTAAATTTTGCTATCAAATTAAAGGGGAAGGGTGGAGCTTTTACCTGGACCAAACAAATCACTGAATGGATGGTTGTAGCTTCCGCAATATCCGCCGCGAGATCACCTTTACTCTTTCACCCAAAACTCAAATGGTAAAAAACAAATGGTAATTTCTTTTTACTTTTTACCCTTTTTATGCTATCTTTTTGGGGATAAAAAGTAAAAAAACATTGTTAATTAATTAAATTATTTTTATTTTTCACCCTCTTTTCTAATGTTTTCAGTGTGGAAATGTTCTAATGACTTTTTGTGGAGATTTCAGGACAAAATTGGACATGTTTTACTATGAAGGAGTTTCTTTTTGACTTTTTCTTACTCTGTGTCAAACTAAAAAAGATTTTAAGCGCCTTTTATATCATGTTTGTGCTCATTAAAAACTTAGAGAAAAGGTATCGAGTATACTTTTTTTGCTTTTTCGGACTCGTAAAACCTAATATGGAAAAGGAACCCCCTAGAGTTGTCTTTAAGCTATTTTTAGACACTCTAGGAAAACTTTCGCCAAGCGAACTTGTTTCTTTCATGCTTGTAAACTTTATTTGAAAAGTCTCTATCCGGTGATAGTATACCCCTTTTCAGACCATTTAGACTCTTTACGAAAAAGATACACTCTAGTTCATCGTGACTAACAAAGTTCTCCTAGGTATCGGTTTATGATTTTTTGGACCTTGGGGACTAAATTTATGAAAAAGTCCACATTGGAGTTTTATTTAGTTATTTCAGACTCTATAAACATGAAACGACACCAAGTTTACCTTCTTCGGATTCATGAAATTAAATGATGAAGGGCCCTTTTTCTAGGACTGAACCCCTCATTTCTCAGGTTCATAAAACATGTGAGATTGGACTCATACTGTGATGAGCTATAACGAGCGTTTGTTACCCTTTTCAAGCTCATTAAAAATAAGAGAGGAACTCGTCCATCGTGATAGGGAAATTAAGGGAATGGGAAAAAAAATTCATGTCTATTAATGACAATTTTTAGTCACCCTTAAACATGGCACCTTTCTGCATTTCATTCAAATAGTTGGGTAATCAGCTTGTCCTCGAGTTGATCCATGTTCATGAGCCATTTTAATCCTTTGAGTCATCCAAAGAATGCATCGTCTTTGCATTATGTCCGGTTTCTGCCTCATTGATTCAATGCTACCAAGTCACTTGTCATGTCATTCAATGTTCAAGGGGAGTCTTTTCTACAGCCAGCCTCTGCAGTTACCTTAACTTCCTTTGAGTCGGTCATATCTGAGTTAGTCCCATGGTTGTTCCATAATCAATATCACTTCAAACTACTTTTGTTTCAAATTTCATGTCGATGATGGCAGAAACATTATGGTCCTCCTTCAACGAGTCTATTCCCGTCGATGCCATCACATCATCCGGGAATTAGTCTTAGAAACCATATAGTACCTTGAAGCCTATATGCCTCAACGACAAGTTTCCTCGATTTCAACAGTGGACTTCCATCATTAACCTCTGATTGAAAGATTCCCTTGATTGTTCGACTGCAAGTCATCTATTCACATTTAGAGGATTGTACTGGGGTACCTTAGGAATCATTGACATCAATGGTGATTTCCCTCGCACTTGTTAACATTATACATCAATGACCAGTAATCAAATGGGTTCTACCATGTTCGACATCAGAAAATCTATTCACATGTATAGAATTGTAGTTTTCGGTATTGGGATGAAGACCCTAAGTGTTTAGATATTCACTTGAATATGTGTCCATCCCCAGGTTGTGATGGATTATTTTGTGGTTGAGTCATTGCATAAATCCACAATGTATGTCTGGTGGCTATTCAGGTGTCTCTTCTTTAAAACCGATCTCAAGAGCATCAAGAAGGCAAGGATCATCTCCACATAGAGGTAAGAAAGCTTTACATTCAAGTGATTTTAGTTCTTCTACACATGTAAGTTTAATATCTTCATAGTAGGAAATGATAACTTTATTATTATAATAAATATTATGTTTAAAGTTGATTTACCCTTTTCTTTTATTCGCTAGATATATAAATTTACAATATTATATTTTCTTTTTTGTTAAATCGTAATTCCTTTCACATTATTAAAAAAATTTACTTTATATTTACCTTAAATCACTTAAATTTACTCTCAATATATTAATCTTCGAAATTACATGTCCCAAAAGATGGACCCACTTCAACAAACAAAGTTGGATGTTTATGTGAAAAAAGATGTCGATGTAAAGCATATTAAAATGGGCCCTAGTTGTACATTAAAAGTTTTGACAACGTGTTGTTTGGATGGGACTGGCTAGCTAATATTTATGCAGTTTGTTTGGCCAATGTGTAGCTTGGATGGGACTCGCTAGCAAATATTTATGCAATTTGGACGAGGCAAATCAGCAATTATGTACTACGAGTAAGACTAGCTAGCACATGTGCAACTTGTCTATGAAATTTTGATGGGATTGGCTAGAAATATCAAACTATATTATTTTTAATGAACATGCATTTACTTTTTTAAATGAACAATGCATTTGTTTTACTTTACATTAATCAAAGTACATTTAAAAAAAAAAAACACAAAACACACACATTTGTACAAATGCGAAAACCATGATTTCAAAATTTTATATGAATTCATGATTCAAGATGTGCCAGCTTTTGTGATTACCATATAACTGAATGTTCATATAATTATTATATGAACTTTATGATTAATTATTAAAGTTGGCTAAGTTTTAGTTAATGTTAAAATGCTATTTTTAATTTGAATATTTATACCGAAGGCGTTAAACAATGGAAACGAAATCTCGATAGATTCTTCGTCAGTTTGGTATGTCTTATTTTGACATATGTCCCATGGTTTTTGACGCGTGGTTTTGTTCACTGAGTTTTGTGGAGGTTTATTTGGTTTCGTGGAGGTTTATTTGGTCATAGTAGGCTGCGGCTGTGGTTTTGTTAACCGGGTTTCAAGCTTAGGCTTGTCATGGCAGGTGCGAGTGTTGTTAACACAAAAAAGTGTTCACCTAGCTCTACATGGCCTAAACCACATACATATATCATATTCCTACCATATTTCCCTTACTTTTGACTTTCACAATTGTATTTCCACAAAAAATGGTCCAAAACATTATTATTTACTTTGGTTTACCCTCATTTTCTCCACGAATGAGTCGAAAACCCTAAAAAAGGGTCAAAACCCTTTAAAAAGGTTCAAAAATCCTAAAAAGGGTTCAAAAACCCTAAAAAAAGAGAAAAGGCGAGAAAACTATAGGAAAATACCATGGGTCAAAAAATACCATGGATAACCACATTGGGTCAAAAAAACCTAGAACCATTCTATAAATACATTGTGAAGGGCTTTCCCAAAATACATTTTTTCACATTTTCATCTGTGGGTACGCTGTGACACTTTTGCTCTCAAGTATTCACATGCTCCCCTGCCACCATTCCCACAGTGTGCGTTGAGACATTCTTCGTACCCATCTTGGATCCACTCCCAGTTTGACACCAATCCGTGGAGACAATTGGAGAACCAACCCGTGGAGTTGCGGAACCACTTTCGAGGATGACTACGGTGGCCGATTCTACAGGAAAAAGAGGTGTGTTTTTATTTATTTGCATTAGTTTAGTTTAATTGATATATGTTGAAAAATATTAAAAAATATTTGTTTTTTGTTATTAGTTTAGCTTGTTGTTTTATTTTCCATTGAACTCTTCCTTGCGATCACAACGATCTAAGGTTGGTGCTTCTGCACGTAGCTGGGGAGAAATCCCCTCTACAAGTGTCCATTCAAATACTGTGTCTACTTTATATCGTGTTTGCCCTGTGTTATTTGACACTTGTGCCACGTTTTTTGACACGTGGTTTTGTTGACCAAGTTTCGTGGAGGTTTATTTGGTCTTGGCAACATGTCTTAGTAGGTTGCGGTTGTGGTTTTGTTAACCGGGTTTCAAGCTTAGGCTTCTCATGGCGGGTGTGTGTATCATTTTCGTCCCTTGTTTGAATTAATGTATGTGCTTTATCCTGGCCCATCTCTTAATACTGACAAATAAGTAAAGGTTGAATAAGATTATTGTCGTCTTCAAGTCATTGTCCATGGGGAAGGTGACCTTCGAATCCTAGGTGACCGCTTAACCAAGTTTCACGCATCTATTTTCACACACGTTTATTTGGTGATGGACCTTGGAATCCCAAGCGACCGTCTCAAGGTTTGGTTTCGTCCTAGGCACATCTTGATTCACAACCCATTTGTTATCAGATCGTTTTGATTTCTCTTGCCACCGATCACCATGAGGTAGTAAGGGACAAGCATAAGACCAAATGAGCATGACCACATTGTGTCTCTATAAAAAGCACGAATTAGGCATACCCATTTCCATGTTTAAATGTTTATGCTGCCAAAGGGTTTATGGGTTCAGACCTCTATTCAGCTTACGTATCTGTGGGTTCATTCCTCATCAAACCTAGAGGGTTTTTCAGTCTTGGTCCTGGAGGGTTTTTCAGTCCTGGTCCTGGAGGGTTCATTTTTACACTCAGGGTTTTGTGGGTTCAATGTTGTGTTCAGCTCGTCTCTTGGAGGCCGAGTCGCTTATCTATTATGATGAAGAAGACATCGTCGTTGTCGCTTCACCGTTGGTTGATCACCATCAATGCTCCATCAATGCATTAATTCTCCATCAATGCAACAATGCTCTATTAATGCAACAAGAGCTGTGGTTGCATTCAGACATGGAACTGTATCTTAATTGCTCTAGGTACAGTCAATTTTTTTGCATTTTCTGCAGCCTATCTTGTTAGACTCTTCGATTCACCGAGTTTGTTGCACCGCATTTGCTTTGCAACATCTATAAAAATCCTGAGATACACATCCTTTGATACTTTTTTCCTTTGGTTGTATTATATTGCGCTTGCTTCTCTTTGTTTAAGCTACGGTTTTTCGACAAAGGTTTGGCCACCTGATCAAAATCACAAGTATTCTTTCATGTTGTTGAATTGTTGAAAACAATAGTTGTGCTAAGAAAACATTCGCTTATGATTTCGGTGCCTTTGAATTCATAAAATTATTACATAGGGAAATTTAATCCTTGGAATTTTTAGTTTTGGTCTTTAATCTCATGTTCACAGATGTAATTTATACAATCCCTTTAATAATCTTTAAAAAAATTAGATTATCTTGCATATATTTGACATGGGATTTATTGTTGGTTTGAATTGCTACATGTTTAGTGTCGATATGAGGGTTTCATTTTGCAAGTTGTTCATAACTGTTGTTCCCAATATTTTTGGCATATATTTGACAGTGGATTTATTGTTGTTGTTAGCACTATTTTATTCTTGCAGGAGTTGGTGTTATGACCGTATATATTTCAAATTTTAATCAGTGATTTGGCAGTTTCAAAGATTTGCTCATTTAGACAATTCATAGAAAATTTCCAGGTTAGCAAGGAAAAGGGGTTAAAGGATTTTTGAGCAAAAGGAAAAGAGTTTTTTATAATTGCTGCAAAATATTGGTTTTGTAAGTAAATTTTTGGCTTTATAGTCAAAAAAATCTATATTTATCTTATTTTATAATATTGGCCCAATCTCCAAGCCAGAGCTCATCGACCAAATACCAAGTCATATGGAGGAGCCTGCAAGAGCCAATATGTCTATGTTATACCTCGGTATATAATGAAACCATCAAAATTCAAAGCTTATAAACAGGTGCAATGTTTAATTAACTGGTGCATGTGGGATATTGCCACAAAGCTGTTTAAAACATATACACACAAGATATAAAATACGGCGCATATGTGATGGCCATTGCTTTGGAGAATGGAAGAGGCAAGCTTCCTAATTGGCAATATTTTGTTGGTATCTTAACATTGCTTGCTATAAACTCCACCATAAGTTTCATAGAAGAAAACACTTGCTATGTATGAACAAAATACAAACAAACGGAATGGAGATGACAATGTGCAAGAGGGAGCAGTGTCTGCATACTTGTTAGATCATGAAGCAGCCACTCGTGCCAAGGTGCTGAATAATACAATCAAGCACAAAAGAAAAGAGAAAGTTATCTTCTGAATATAAGGGAAGAATTGTGTGGAGAAGTTCAGATACCCTTATCCTTGTAAATGCTAAACTAGTTGAGAAAAGTATGCACTCTGCTGGAGGTGCAATAAAGAGGACGAAATCAGCCACTGAGAAATGGAGTAACTCACATCCTCTAAAAACAATTGCGTTGTGGAGGATGAAATAATCAATGGATCGGTGATGGTAGTGATGATAGAAGCAAAGAAGAATTGAGATGGCAATGTGCAGGAGGGAGCAGTGTTTGCATACTTGCTACATCATGAAGCAACCACTCCTGCTAAGGTGTTGAATGATACAATCAAGAACAAAAGAAAAGAGAAACCTATCTTCTGAATATAAGGGAAGAATTGTGTGGACAGGTTCAGATACCCTTGTCCTTGTGTATAGAAACAAATCTAGTTGTGCATGTAGAGTATGATATAGCAACTCCAGCACGATTGCAACAAACTGCAATCATTGTCGCTCTTGAACAAAAAATTGATATGTTATGGAGTTTTATAAAAAAAATCATCTCAATGCAAAGATACTTATATTTATTTCAACTTGTAAGCAGGTAATGTTTGTTTATGAATAGTTTAAGAAGTTACGTCCTTTTACACCTGTGAGATTTCTCTATGGTAGCATGAAACAAACTCAAAGGATGCTGGTACTTTTTAATTATACAGAGGAAAAACATTCCCTTCTCTTTGCAACTGATGTAGCTTCGAGGGGATTATATTTTCCAGCTATTGAGTGGGTGGTTCAGGTGGATTTCCCTGAATATGTGTCATCTTACATTCATCATGTTGGTCGCATAGCTCATTTTAATGCTTGAGCCTGAAGGGATGAGTTTTGTGTAATTCATTGATGGACATCAGTTTGTTGAAGTTCTAGAGGATGATCAAAAAAATTGGGGCTGTTTAATAATACATAGCATTAAAATTCAAAAATTTAAGGATAAAAGGTATTTGCATATGGCATAGTATCAAATATTAACTAAAGCAGAGGAAGAAGCATCATTTTTCTAGAAATGAGTGTTTTAGTCAGTAACTTCAAACACTTGTTTTGGCCAAATGAAAATGAATTTTGAAAAACCAAAAGAGACGTTTCTTCAACACAGGATCATCTAAAAATACCTCTTTGAGTTTCTTCACAGGTGTCAAATTTTAGGAGAATCGAAGTGATCTTTCAATGACTTTTTTCCAGTTTTCAAATTCTTGTTTGATTCATTAATTTCAAATGCAGATGTCAAGGAGTTGGAGGTGAATCTAGAAATATGGAAACATGGGTTTTGACGAGAACGAATTTATTTATAAATATTTCTCTTGGTTTTTACACATATGTTACCGTTTGAGATATACAAGTGAGGATTTGAAGCCTATTTTTCAGAAATTCACCTCCTAAAAAGAAGGAAATTAGTTGAAACATATCTCTAATGTTTGTAATTATTTCTATTTTGGGAAAAGAAGTTAGAATTTGAAATGAAGATTGTGTGGATGTAGTTTTTGCTATATAAATAGATGTAATAGACAAAGATAGAGTTGGACTCTTAGGAGGAGAGAGGCTTTGTTTGTAATTTGTTTCAATTTCTGAAGATGAATAAAGTTGCAGAGAAGAAATGTTGAAAATTTCCATGTCAAAAATTCGCGTGCCATTATTTTTCTCAGTAAGTGACTTCTTATGTGATTGTATTTCTATTTTTCACCCCATTCTGTATATTTTTTCATGTTTGAACATTAGTGTAATGGACTAGAATTTATCTTTGATACTCTAAGTTCATTGATTCAACATTTTCTGCTAAAGTTATTACATAAGTCACCCTAGTTAGGTGCTCTGTTCTAATGGATTGTTTTCCTTTGTCTACTACCACCTTGAAACGCCTCAAGTCTGAGGAAATGGAGACTACCCTGCCTCTGTCATTGTTCTGTTCAAACCCCAATATCTTGCAACTGAAATTCATATATGTTTAATGAATCCATTTCCCAATGGTCTCTTTCAAGTTTGTCCTACCAAATCTTTGAAACACAAAGTGTCCCTATCAGAAATCTGACCTTTTGAGTGTTATTGTTGAATATCCTGAGTGAGAAAGTTTCAAAATTATTGATAGATCCCTCTCTAATTGTATAAGGTTAGAACATAGTCTAAAGTGGTTTTGTGGTTAGCTCATGGTTTCCTTGATACATCCCAAGGAAAATATGAGTGCTAACATATTGGCATCGTTTCTAGGGAGTGAGGCTTCAAATATTTCCCTGGGTATGAACGACAAAGTTTCAGATTTGTTTGTTGATGGTGAACAAAAGTCAGACATCAAGTAGGTTGTGCATCTTTCACCCGACGACTCCATCTTCGAAGAATCCACATTTAAAAATTTTGGTGACTCCTCTGGAAACAAGATACATAAATAAAGTTTTCAAAGAGAGTTTACATACTTCACTGGGGAATGATCTCATTGTAAATATATGGAAGGCATGATGAAAAAATCAGGTACTTAGGTGTTAATTTTCTCCAAGTCATTTTATCCTTTATTGTCAATTATTTCCTGTCCTTTCCCGAGTTTATCCAAACAATATTCCATTGCTTAATGCATTCTAAAGAATACCATGGATTCACTTTTGTATATCCTTCTTTACAAACTGAAAATGTGTCTTCATCCTGTACATTTGATTTTGACCAAGATCCTTCATTCGAGTTTCATAACATCAATATTCATCCTTGTGAACATTATGATACTAAAGTTGATGCTACACTCGTGCATGACTCTGTTCCTTCCAAGATCCAAAACCGGTATAAAGCACTTTAACTACCTCATGTCCTTCATGATTTTCCTACAAAGAACTATACATACCTTCCTAGATTTGATGGAGAATCTGATAGCCTTACAACTGAGAAACATATTCAAGCTTTTGAGCATTTCATTGATCTTTTTGAAATAGAGCATGATGATGTTTGTATGAGGGATTTTTCTCAATCTTTACAAGAAGATGTTAAAGAATGGTTTAAGAATTTACAAGCTAAATCCATCAAGACATGGGAAGAATTTAGTGATATCTTTTTGAAGTTATGGGGTAAGAGGAGATCAATGGACCAAATTCTTTCAGAATTTTATTCTATGAAAAGACAAGAAGATGAGACCATGTCAAGTTTCAGTAGGAGGTTTGCAAGTTTTTATTATAACATGCCAAAATAAATCCAACCACTTGAAGATGATGCTAAACTATATTGTGCATCAACTTTCCCTTCGGAACTATCCTTGCTTCTTTTGGAAAGGAAATCAGTCACTTTGCAACATATGTTCATTATTGCTTCCTTAGAGGTTGAAGGTAATATTAGAATGTCTAAAAAAAATTCAAATCAAGATAGTGATGACATAATTGAAAAGGAATTAGAGTTGGAAGAACAACATGAACAAGAAAATTTTTCTCTACATTTCAATCCCTCTTATTGTGATCAGAATGATGATCAACCCGATGATGTACGAGAAAAGTGTTATAATGTTTTGTTTTATGAATATTGCGATCATCTTGTTACAAATTATGTTATTGATGGATTTAAAAAATATTTCAGTTCGACTATATATGACAAATACGAGGATGACTATTTGGATAAAGTACCGAAACAATCAACTGAATATCTTGCAAGTTCTTCGCCAGTTTCTAAAGAAAATTAGATTGCAATTCATGATCATAATTTTGAAAACAAAGTAAAAGGTGACCTTGTTGAAGGTAATAGTTTTCCTTTGAGTTTTTCTTCATTTGAATTGCTGAAAAAGAGATCTAGAGTTACTAATCAAACACATAAAATTGAGGTTATGAAGAATTTCATAGACTTTTTAGAAATGGATGATGATAAAGATGAGAAAAAATACAATCAGTCCCAGCTTATGAAAACATTAGCAGTCTGTAATGAGGGAGTGAAACACCAAGAAGAAGATCAAGGTTCTCTTTCAACTTCAGAATTTTTATGTCAAGAAAGATCTTTTTCACTTGATTCTTTTGAAGAAGAAAATAATAATTGTGTTGAAACACATAAAGAGAATCAAGTTGTAAATTCAAAAATTTTAAATGAAGTTGTTAGTGTTGCATTTAAAAATTGTCATGAGCATACTCTTTACGGTTCTTCCAAAAATCAATTTGACAATTTGCAAGTGAAGTTACAGTTTGATCAGCCTCTTCATAGCAAGCAAATAACATAATTTTTTGAAGGTTGTCATGTAATTTATGATCCGGTGGCTGATTATATGGAAAAAAAATTAAGTGGGAATGGTTGGTTATGTGTTTACAATAAAGGTCAAGTCTTTTATGATAGATTTTTATCATTATGTTCTTATGTTATGATTTTGATCAAGCATGATGAGGAAGTTCGTTGATTGGATCAATTACTTGGTTGGATTAATTAGAAATCATAGTTTACTTCACTTGGTGGTTGTGCTCAGTAAAATAGGGTAGGTAGGAGTGTGTGAATAAGCTCAACATGGCAAGCATTTCTTTTCAGCAAAATTTTTAGTTTGGCTTTCAGTATGAATTTCAGTTTCAATATGAAGTTTCAAGCTCAAAATTACAGTTTGCATTAGGTTTCAATCTTCAAATGAAGGATTGGTGGCATGTTACAGGTTGCAGAATGGGTTCAGTTAATGGTGATAGGTCAGAGCATGTTGAGGGTTTCAGGAAAGATTGGGAGTAGCCCAATGGATCCGACATTCCTTCTACAGGTTCTTTGCTACCTCATAGGGAGGATAGCATCCTCAGTTGGAGCCAGCTGTTAGCACTATTTTATTCTTACAGGAGTTGGTGTTATGATCGTATATATTTCAAAGTTTTATCGGTGATTTGGAAGTTTCAAAGTTTTTCTCATTTGAACAATTTAGAGAAATTTTCCAAGTTGGCAAGGAAAAGTGGTTAAAGACTTTTCAGCAAAAGGAAAAGAGTTTTTTATAATTGGTGCACAAATTTGGTTTTATAAGCAAATTTTTGGATTTATAATCAAAAAATTAAATTTATGAGGTTGCAGAATGGGTTCAGTTGATGGTGATAGGTCAGAGCATGTTGAGGGTTTCAAGAAAGATTGGGAGTATCCCAATGGATCCGACATTCCTTCTACATGTTCTTTGCTATCTCATAAGGAGGATAGCATCCTTAACTAGAGCCAGTTGTTAGCACTATTTTATTCTTGCAGGAATTGGTGTTATGACCGTATATATTTCAAAGTTTTATCGATGATTTGGAAGTTTCAAAGTTTTTCTCATTTGAACAATTTAGAGAAATTTTCCAAGTTGGCAAGGAAAAGTGGTTAAAGACTTTGGAGTTGGTGTTATGACGGTATATATTTCAAAGTTTTATCTATGATTTGGAAGTTTCAAAGTTTTTCTAATTTGGACAATTTAGAGAAATTTTCGAAGTTGGCAAGGAAAAGTGGTTGAAGAGTTTTGAGCAAAAGGAAAAGAGTTTTTTATAATTGGTGCAAAAATTTGGTTTTATAAGCAAATTTCGGATTTATAGTTAAAATTATATATTTACCTTAATTTTAAATATTAGCGCAATCTCCAAGCCAAATCTCATCGACCAAATATCAAGTCAGAAGGAAGAGCTCGCGAAAGCCAATATGTCTATTTTATACCTTTGCAAGTAGTCAAACCATTGGAGCTTATAAAAAGGTGTAATGTTTAATTAACTGGTGCATGTGGGATATTACCATAAAGTTGCTTAAAAAAATATACACAAGATATAAAATACGACGCAGATGTGATGGCGATTGCTTTGGCGAATGGAAGAGGCAAGCTTCCTGATTGGAAATATTTTGTCGGTATCTTAACCTTTCTTGTTATAAAATCCACCATAAGTTTCATAGAATAAAACACTTGCTATGTATGAACAAAAGACAAAGAGACAAAGGCAGATGACAATGTGCAGGAGGGAGCAATTCCTGCATTCTTGCTAAATCGTGAAGCAACCACTCATGCCAAGATGTTGAACAATACAATCAAGCAGAAAAGAAAAGAGAAAGCTATCTTCTAAATATAAGGGAAGAATTCGATGGACAAGTTCATATACCCTTGTCCTTGTGAATGCTAAACTAGTTGAGAAAAATATGCACTCTGCTGGGGGGTGCGATAAAGAGGACGAAATCAACCACTGAGAAATGGAGCAACTCGCATCCTCCGAAAATAGTTGCGTTGTGGAGGATGAAATAATCAATGACTCGGTGATGGTAGTGATGATAGAAGTAAAGAAGCATTTAGTTCTGACGATGAACCAGTTGATGAAGGTATCCGGAGTCGATTAGAGGAAGTGGTTGCAATAGAGGACGCATTATTACGGAAGGGAAGTGATAGGTCATCACCTTTGAAGAGTGGTTGGGGTCCTTGGTTTGATAATATTTAGAGGAGAGCCTCTAAAGGTGATTTTCTGAGGCGAGAAAGGATGGCGAGATCTGCTTAAGACCTTTTGAATCCTTTAAACAATATGTTACTACATGATCCAGATGCTATTGGTTTGACGACCACTCTTCATGTTAGTGCATGGTAGATACCATGAAAAAAGATGCTCAGTTTTCCTTGCAAAGAGTTATGGAGAAATAACATAAAAACGCCAGCGGCCAAAGAAATATACTTGGGTGTTTTCAAAGAAATTGGTTTAATTTAGCATATGGATGAGACTCCCTTCTTTGATTGCTCACAACTTCAGGTTTTGGTACTTAATGAGGCAGATCTCATCCTGGATATGGGATTATCAAAATCATTAAATGCAATTTTATCACAATTCCCCCGTAAACATCATACATTGTTTTTCTCTGCAACTCAAATGCGATCAGTGCAGGATCTGGAAAAGCTTAGTTTAAAATGTCATGAGTATCTAGTTGTGCATGTAGAGTCTGTTGTAGCACGATTGCAACAAACTGCAATCATTTTACCCTCTTGAACAAAAACTTGATATGTTATGGAGTTTTATAAAAACCAATCTCAATGCAAAGATACTTATATATTTCTTTCAAGTTGTAAGCAGGTAAAGTTTGTTTACGAATCATTTAAGAAGTTGCGTCTTGGTATACCTGTGAGATTTCTCTATGGTAGCATGAAACAAATTCAAAGGATGCTGGCACTTTTTTATTATATAAAGGAAAAACATTCCCTTCTCTTTGCATCTGGGCTAAGATTTTCCAGCTATTGATTGGGTGGTTCAGGTGGATTTCCCTGAATATGTTCCATCTTACATTCATCATGTTGGTTGCACAACTCATTTTAATGCTTGAGCTTGAAGGGATGAGTTTTGTGTAATTCACTGATGGGCATCACTTTAGAGCATTAAAATTCAAAAATTTAAGGATAAAAGGTATTTGCAGATGGTAGAGTATCAAATATCAAATAAAGCAGAGGAAGAAGCTTCATTTTCTGGAAATGATTGTTTCAGTCAGTAACTTCAAACACTTGTTTTGGCCAAATGAAGACGAATTTTGAAAAACCAAAAGAGCCCTTTTTTTCAGCATGGTCTCATCTACAAAAAACTCTTTCAGTTTCTTCACAGGTGTCACAGTTTCGAAGAATTGAAGTGATCTTGCAACGCCTTTTTTTCTAGATTTTAAGTTCCTATTTGAGTCATTAATTTCAAATGCATATTCCGAGAAGATGGAGGGGAATCTAGAAAAATGGAAACACGGGTTTTGATGGGAACAGATTGATTTACAAAACGTCTCTCGGTTTACACAGATGTTACCATTTGAGATATACAGGTGCGGTTTTGAATCCTATTTTTCAGAAATTCACCTCTTGAAAAGTAGGAAATCAATTAAAACATATATGTTATGTTTGTAACTGTTTCTATTTTGGGAAAAGAAGTTAGAATTTGAAATGAAGACTAAGCAGATGTAGTTTTTTCTACATAAACAGATGTAATAAACAAAAATAGGGTTGGACTCTAAGGAGGAGAGAGGCTTTGTTTATAATTTGTTTCAATTTTTGAAGATGAATAAAGTGGCAGAGAAGAAATGTCGAAAACTTTCTATCGTAGATATTCTTGTGCCATTATTTTTCTCAGTAAGCGACTTCTTATGTGATTGTATTTCCAATTTTCACCCCATTATGTATCTTCTTTCATGTTTGAACATTAATGTTATGGACTAGAATTCATCTTTGATGATCTAAGTTCATTGATTCAAACATTTTTAAACATTTTCTGCTAAAGTTATTAGAGAACTCACCCTAGTTAGGTGCTCTGCACTAATGGATTTTTTTCCTTTGTCTACTACCACCTTGAAATGCCTCAAGTCTGAGGAAATGGTGTCTATCCTGCCTCTATCATTGTTCTCTTCAAACCCCAATCTCTCATAGCTGAAATTCATATTTTTTTATTGAATCCATTGCCCAATGGTCTCTTTCAAGTTTGTCCTACCAAATCTTTGAAAAATAAATTGTCCCTATGAGAAATCTAACCTTCTGAGTGTTATTGTTGAATATCTTGAGTGAGAAAGTTTCAAAATTATTGAGAGATCTCTATCTCATTATATAAGGTCAGAATACATTCTAAAGTGGTTTTGTGGTTACCTCAGGGTTTCCTTGATACAACCCAAGGAAAAGATGAGTTCTAACAGTTGGTTTGAATTGCTATATTCTTAGTGTCAATCTGAGGGTTTCATTTTGCAAGTTGTTCCTAACTATTGTTCCCAATTGGCTTAACATAGTCTAATGCATAACATACATGAGACATGGTTAATCCAATTTAAACGATACCTATCCACCTAATTTTTTACAGTGGATTTATTGCTGGTTTGAATTGCGATATGTATACTAACAATTCAAGGGTTTCGTTGTGAAAAGTGTTCATAATTCTTGTTCCTAGGATGTGGAAGACATCTCTTCGACGTAGTTAAAATTTTTGTTCCAACGAAACATGTTCATGTTGTCTGAGATGCATCTCTTGCATAATTGCATCCCCTACATGGCTGCTTCTTTAACTGATGGACCTTCGTATACTTTTAAAAGGGACCCATCCCCTCTCAATTCCCCAAATTGTAATTTTTGCAATTCAAGATGCATCTCTCAAATCCCCTGCATTTCTTCTTCTTTTACTGACAGACCTTACTATATGTTTAGAAGGGTAGCAGAAAATTTGGGGCTTAGAGCAATATAGTTTTAGCTTGGATTGATGGAGATAGATAAATCATACTGCAAGTTTGTACTGGTACCTTCCAGAGGTCAAATGAAAAGCAAGTGCTCATTGTCACTTTAGAAGTTGATTTATAAATGCAATATATGTCAAAATGTTGTATAAATTAAGTAAATTTTGTGTTAAACAAATTGAATCCATTCCCATTTAGGTGTATAAAAAAGTCTTTAAAATAATCATGCTATTTTTATACTCTCATTCATGTATATAGAAAAAACAAAAATAAAAGGAGTAATAGTAAAGATTTTAGGTGAATAACAACAATGAAACTTAGAAAATATTCGTTATCAGTATTCCCAAGAAAGCATAGAGAAGAATGATAGAAACTGTATAGTAGAAAAAAAATTCTAAGGTAATTGAAATAATTTTCCAAATACAATAAAAGCAAATACAATCAATAAAATATTCGTTACCAGTATTCCCAAACATGTGTAATTTGCTAACTAGTTGTATGACATGAAACACATGGTAATGCTGAGAGAATGTATGGGTGTATGTGGATGTCCAATCACCTCTCCTTTCCTTTACGATGAAATGAAAATGGTCATGCTTGAACAAACAAAAATCATGAAACTATTCTTAAGAAAAATTAGCACTATTAACTTGTTTCATATAGAAGCTATATAAACCCTAAAAGCAAGACTTATCTTTCTTGACCGTCACTTTGATGAAATGGGTTACTATGCCTATATATTATAGATCTCAAGATATAAAATGGTTACTTGGTTTGAGTGCCACAAGAAAAAAAAGAAAGTTTATAGAACAAAGTCTTCATTTTCTTGATCAGAACTTTGATGCAAGAGTCGTTTTAGAAAAAAAAACTTTTTACAAGGCATGATAAATTACATCTTTTGTTGAACTACATTATACATCATGATGCAAGAATATATTTGCATGTACGATTTGTAGTTATTTCGTGTCATGTATAAAATTTCCTTTCTACATGTGGATTTGAAATCCAACAACCATTTCCTATCTTCATATCTATAATATATATAGACATGTCCTTGTTGTCTTTCCTTTCNATATATATATATATATATATATATATATATATAGCATAGCAATAGTTATCTATTTGAATTTCCTTGAATGATTAAATATATAACAACAAATGGTTAAGCATGTAAAGAATTAACCATGCATATGGATGTAGTTAATGTTATGATTAATTAATCCTACTTTGTCCAATATAGTCTATTTGGTCTATTTTCCTAACTTAGGGGTAATTATTACTGTACAAGAGTGTGGGGAACACACATAGAGGTTATATGCTGTGTAACTTACGGCATGTGCATGCATGTGTATATGTGCCTCTAAGACTAATCCCTACATTATAGGATCCCACTCTGAGTGCCACTAGTAGCATCCATCAGTTGGTCATGGTTGGTAAGTAGTTATGCTAAATTAACCTCCATTTACAATCAGTTAGATCACTTTCAACTAGCTTAGCACCAGTTTTTCATGCATGAAGAAAAAGTGGCGCCTTTTTCCTACCTACCTCATCAGTTAACTGATAGTAGACTAATTTAGACATCCAGACTTAGACTAGTGAGTTCCACTAGTGATTTAGACACACTAAGTTATCTAATTAGTTAGGCTCAGTTGGTATATTTGAATCCTATCCATGTGATTCAAATTCTACTTATTATAACACCATTGTATTATTGATCAATGAATGAATATTGATGTTGTTATTATCTGAGCAATTATTGTCTGATTTATTTGAAATTTGTGGCATGAGTTTCCTGTTCAGTGTACATTCTCTTTGAATATTTCATAGAATAATTCCCTTCCTACAACTTTCATATTTTCATGTAGATTAATGGTTCACAAATTTAACATGGCATCAGAGCCTTTTTCAGGCTAGCAACAAGTCTTGTCCAACCTCGATTGTTCACCAAAAGTATCTTAGTTTCCACATAAATCCTGGAATCATAGCATTGCTCCCTCTGGGTTATGTCCAGAGAAGTCTATCCAGGTGTGACGGACTCTAAGAAAGTGCACATGTAGAGGTGGAAAGGCTTAAACTGACATATTATTGCGAATTAAATTGGTTTTGCAGTGTTCTTTCTAGGTATCTACATAGATTCTTGAGGAATTAACTGATCATCATACAAAAAGATGGAGAATTCTTCATCTCTTGTACCTCAAATCCTTACATCCTTCAATTACATTGATTGGAGGGCAGATATGCAGGTGGCCTTGCACAAGATTGGTCTGTTTAGGATGACAATGGGTAGAGAATATGAGCCCCAACAGTATGTTGAGAAGAACAAGTTTTTGAATCGGCTTGATGAAGCATTTGGCTTCATGTGCACTCATATCTCCCGGGATCTTTTGTTCCACCTTGAGGGACTAAGGACTCCGAAGGAATCTTGGGAAAAGCTTGAATATTTGTTTGGAAAACAAGATGAGATTCGAGGACATATTTTGGAGAATGAGCTCATTACACTACAACCCAGCAATTTCGAATCTATTCAGCAACTCTTTACAAAATACCAGTCACTAGTATTGCAATGCAAACAATGTGGTTTAGAGAGGAAAGATGAGCAGCTTGTGTTTTCAGTCCTAAGAAAGTTTGGATTAGATTCCTCATACTTTTTCTCTACATTCCATTCTAAAAGAAATTATATTCCTAATTGGAAGATGTGTTCTCTAGATACTTTTGTTGAGTCCTTGATACAAGAGCAAGATAAATTGGTTCAAATGGGAGTGATTCAGGCCTACAAGCACTCTTGTAAGAGACTAAAAAAATGTGCAAGCAAGATGGAAGCAAAAAGGAAAGGAGACCAAAAGCATTAATTTGAAGACAAAGGAGAATCAGAGATCTTCTAATGGAGCCTCAAGTTCCAAGAAAAAGAAGAAAATCAAGAAGACTAGGTGTCCCTACTGTATGAAAAGATTTCATCTAGAGAGCTAGTGCATGAAGAATACCATTGACCAATTGACAAAACTCCTTATACAGAACAATATTGCCCTTCCAAAAGGTGTAGAGATGTATGAAGCTGGAGAGTAGACTGAAGAATATGAAAGGTGTAATGCTTTGAAAGTAGGCTTCACTTAGTCGAAGGCTTATTTGATATATACTTTAGCATCCAACCACATGGTTTCCTCCAAGGAATTCTTCCCCACTCTGAATATCTCAGGAGTACCTAGCATTCATATGGGGGATAATTCATAGATCCCAACAGTTGGGAGAGGTTCTATTAAAATCCAGCATGGAGAGTTCAAGAATGTACTCTATGTGCCCTCTCTTGCAACAAATTTGTTATATGTCTATCATATGACACATACTAGATAGCCAAAGCAAGTTGTATTTGGTCCTAACTCAGTAGATATTTCATATATCTCAACTAGGAAGATTATAACGAAGGGTGTTGCAAACCATGACTCCAAGGCATATGAATTATCACACTTTATGCCATACTCAGCTCCAGTACAATCTCAACAGTCATTCGAAAGGGAAGGTAAAAAATATCTTTCATCTCCATTTGTAGAGAATGACATGTTGTCTAATATTTTTGTTTTGGAATATGAGGAACAAGATCAACATGATCTTGATATTGAAATTGTACCTCAAGATGATATAGATCTAGATCCAGCTCCTATTCTAAATTAGAAGCCTAAATGGGCTGAAAAACTCATTAAAGCAGTTGGAAATGTTGTTGGGGATCCATATGATAGAAGAAGAATGAGGTCTTAGTATTAGAATGAACATGTTTCACCTCTCACACAACTTCTCTACATATAGAGTGGTGCAACAAAATTCCACAGAGCTGCTACTTGATGATAGCAGATGATCCACAATTTGGCCCACTGAATCACAAAATGAATCATTCCATTCCTCCTCTAGAAAGAAGAGACAAAAGAAAAATTCAACAGATCAGCAGAAGATGGAAAGGTTCACATGCACAGTCCCAAGATGTTGATGCACAGAAGAACCATGATTCTGCATGGCTTCTCCATAGAGTTGCAAATTGCACCAATTTTTTCACAAGATTTTGCTCAAAGAGATTTTTTTCTCTTAAGTAGTATAGCTTGTTTCTTGATTCCTGCTTATTTTGAGGGGGATTTTTCCCATGAGGTTTTCCCCATTTTCTTTATTTCATTAAGCAATTTATTTTTTCATTTAGATTGTATCGATGAATTTTGGCCTAGTAGCCATGGCTAAAGTTGTCTAAAGTTAGGATTAAGAGGGGGGGTGGGGGCCGGTGTTAGGATTAACTAATCCTAAGTTTGTCCAATATAGTATATTTGGTATTTTTTCCTAAATTGGGGGGTAATTATTGCTATACTAGAGTGTGGGGGACACACATAGAGGTTATCTGCCACTTACTGCATATGCATATTGCATGAGTTTATGTGCCTATGAGACTAATCCCTACATTGTAGGATCCCACTCTAAGTGCCACCAACATACTCCATCAGTTGTTCATGGTTGGTAATCAATTATGCTGAGTTAACCTCCAGTTACAATAAGTTAGATCACTTTCTATTAGCCTAGTTCCAGTTTTTCATGCATGGAGGGAAAGTGGTTCATTTTTTCCACCTACCTCATCAATTAACTGATTGTAGACCACTTTAGACATCTGAAGTTAGAGTAGTGAGTTCCAATAGTGATTTAGACACATTGATTTAGCTAATTAGTCAGGTTTAGTTGGTAGATTCAAATCCTATACACATGTTTTGAATTCTAATTATTGTAACACCATTGTATTATTTATTAATGAATGAAGAAAAGAATTTCTCAGATAATCACAACATTAATCTTCATTCCTTAATCAATAATACAATGGTGTTACACTAAGTATAATTTGAGTCATGTGGTTAGGATTCGAATCTACCAACTCAGAACCTGGGTGATTATCTAACTCAATGTGTCTAAATCACTGCTATAACTCACGAGTGTAACTCTAGATGTCTAAATCAGCCTACAATCAGTTAACTGATGAGGTAGGTGACAAAAAGGAGCCACTTTCCCTTCATGCATGCAAAGCTGGCACTAGGCTAACTGAAAGTGATCTAACTGATTGTAATTGGAGGTTAATTCAGCATAACTACTTACCAACCATGACCAACTGATGGAGGTTGTTGGTGGCACTCATAGTGGGCTCCTATATTGTCGGGATTAGTCTCATAGGCACATAAAATCATGCATGCACATGCAATAATTGGCATATAACCTATATGTCTTCCTCCCACACTCTAGTATAGTAGTAATTATTCCCTAAGTTTGGAAAATAGACCAAATAGACTATATTGGATAAAGAAGGATTAATTAATCCTAACACCCCCCCTTAATCCTAACTTTGAACAACTTGGGCCCTGGAAACTAGGCCAAAATTCACCCATACAATTTAAATGACAAAATAAATTGCTTAATAAAATAAGGAAAATGGGGAAAACCTCATGGGAACCCCCCCATCAAGATAAGCAGGAATTAGGAAACAAGCTATACTACTTAGTAGGGAACAATCAACATTGGATTTGTGGTAGTTTCTTGAGTTGTAGCATGCTATTGCTTAGTACCCAATAAAATCAACTAATAAAATAATCATTAACCTAATTCCTAAATATATGCCTTTTGTTATATTCATTTAAATTATGTTTTGTCGATGTGATGGATGTGGTTAACTGTTCAAGCCACAAGTTTAGAGTGTTATTAAATGTGCAATGATAAATATACAATGTGGATACCAACATTTATCAATTTGAATTGAATGATTAAATATACAAATATAATTATTTATGCTTGTAAATAATTGACCATGCATATGGTTGTAGTTAATTGGTCAAACACACATGTTTAAGGAGAACAAGTTGTAGGTAACATTCAAAATTGGCTTTATGGTAGTTGCTTGGGCCGTAGCGTGCTATTACTTAGTACCCAATACAATCAATTAAATAATCATCATTAGTATGGACAAATGTATTCCTTTTTCTGACTATATGTATGGCACGAAACACTAGATAATGCTGGGAGAATCTAATTGTAATGTCCCTTCTTGGAGTTTTGGAGAAAAGTACATTTTGAGCAAAATTGAGCTTAACTAGTCATGACTCTAGAGGGTTCCAACTTTCTCCTAAATGGTCTTGAATTTGAAAGGTAATTGTATGGTGAGTATTAAAAAATACCAAGGTTTTTTATGGACACTTTTTATTTGAATTTATACCTCTGCAACCTTGTTTAGAGTTAAGGAGAAACCGTGCAAATTTACTAGGAAAATGTGGTCAACTAGTCCTTCTTGGTTTGGTTCCAAACACCACTGAACCTTTCCAAAATTATTATGGATGGATCCTATTGGATTTAAAAAATACTAACATACCTAAAATACTCAATGGTCAAATCAGGAAACTCATTTTGACATGATATTCAAATCTACACAATTTTGGCCAATTTCCAACTTTAGACTAGTGAATCCAAGTTGACACAAATGCACCCAAACGACTTCAAATTTTGTATGGAATATCTTGATGGGTATTAGGATATAATGATGCATATTATTATCACTCATTCACTTTCAAAATTATTCTGCAACTTTATTTTGACCCTAGGTAAAGAAGGACAAAAGACTAGGAAAATCGATGTTAAAACCCCCAAGGGTAAATGACAATTGTTTCTCTCCAAATGCAGTACGATCCTACAAAATTTTAGAAAAGAGTATGGGTATGAATATAAGACATTAATTCATGTAATTATTCATGTTTATTAATATTTTAAAATGGTTATGAGGTGCAACATATATATGGTGACTTTCAGTGAATTTGCTTTAGGGGAAATGGTATTAATAGCTCAATTTTGACTCATGAAAGGTAGGTTGAATGGTTCAGATAATTTCATGACATATAAATAACATAAAAATAATTCAAATGTATTCCTAAATAGAATTAAACATCAGATAAATTCCTTCATACAAATATTATATGCAACTCTTTCAAAGTGGAATCCAAATACATGAAAACTAGTCATTCAAGAGTATGGGAATGAAAGCCTTTCACACTGGAGTTTCTTGAATTCCGAGCTACAGATAATATGGTCATGAAATTAAAGAGTTATAAATAATTTATTTATTCCACATTATCATCAAACTCTGAGAAAATTCCTCATACAAATATGATATACAACTCTTTCCAAAATGGAAGCCAAATACATGAAAACTAGTCATTCAAGAGCATGGGAATGCAAGCCTTTCACACATGGATTTCTGATATTTATACCTACAGAGAATATGGACATAATATTACATATACATACATCATATACCCAATATTTTTCATCAAATATCCTCATCAAAGTTCAAGCACCATTCCAACAAGTGCGCCATCAACATGAGAGTGTGCGGTAATGGAGAAGAAGGAATGAGAGAATAGGGAGATAGATAAGAATTAGACTATATGGACCTTCAACCTGAAACTAAAACACCTTAATTAATATCCAATTATATTTCTTTATTTCCTCTCCATAAATCAACTCCCTCGAAATAGGTTCACAAGCAGGGAGAGTGAACACTCACCATGCAATGGACATGCAAAAGATCTCCAAAATTCCAAAGGCCTATTAACAAATGATCAAACGCCATTACAATTTCTCATGAAATACTTTTATTAACTTCATGAGGCCTCCTAAGGTCAAATTTACCTGCATGTACTTCCTGTAATTCATCTTAGTGGTTTAGTAACTCCTATGACACTTGTCTTCCTCTTCATGCTCCAATTCTTTCCCCAATTAGAATGGATGCCTCTAAATCCCAAATTCGACCTCTTGGTGGATATTTTTAGCCATGGCATGTCATATTTGTCATATTTATTCAATCAGGTCTGCATTTGTCATAGTTGTTATAGAATATTTCATCATTTGTTTTCATAGAGTGCATGGAATCTACTTCCAAGTGGTACAATAGTTCATAGAGTGTGCTCTTCTCACATGAGGGCCCTTCCAATGGATCCTCCTAAGAAAGAGGCATACAACTAAGTTTTTATTTCATTGTATGCCAATGGGTGTTGGGAATTGAGAATCATGTAGGAGTTAAGGAAACTAGGTAATTAAGAGAGGGTCTAGTGGTAGAGATGAGGAAAAAAAATCAAGATAAAATATTAAGGTGTGTAACCCACAATGGACCCACAATGTTAAATCATGTGATAATTAAAAAGGGATTGGAAGTTTCCCTTAATTCATTTTTACTAAGGGATGGATTTATTCCATGTCGAATTATTACAAAAGGAGATTTGGAGTAAATGCATGTGTGTCATAGGTGCTTGAAGAATGTGGATTAAATGCATTGGGTGGGATTAAAAGGTTACTTATATGGAATTCAATCAACACCTTTACCAATTTTTAATGGTGAATTTACCTCTTTCATGTTGAGCATTGAGAATATAGTAGGACTTAAGGAAGCTATATAACGAAGGTAGGGTGCAAATATAGAGAAGAGGAAAATGAAGAAAATATAATAAGGCGTGCAATCCACAACAAACCAACAATGTTAAATCATGTTATAATTCATTATTGGCAGAGCTATTACATTACTGAGTAGATCAACAATTGTGAAATTGACAGTGAACAATTGTAGTGAGGGGAAATAGGAAATCTTTGTTGTTTTATTCCACAATATAGGGTTTAAAAAGTTTCCATTAATAATATTTTCCACATAATTGAAGTGGCTCTATCGAAGTCAAATCTTAGATGTGAATAACTTCTCTAGTAAATTCCCATGACACCAAATCACTAGATTTAGTCCACGTAAAATTAAACTTACAAGGTTATGATATTTGAGCGTCGACGGGGAGAATAAAGGTGTATTTCATATATCTATAGATGACAATGTCTACTACACTATTCTAGTTTCCTTATCCATGATTTGCAACCATTGGTTTCATTCACATCCTCCAACTCATCTCAAGGAAACAAAAAACATAGAACAAAGGGTGCAAGGGGAAACAATCCTTATTTTGTTGAAGAATACCTGGGCATAGGGAATCCCATCAAATCCCAAATTCAAAGGGATTCCAGGAAAATAGCCTCAACCACATTGTGCTTTCATGAGCTCTGTAAGTTGAGTATCGAACAAAGATCATAATTTTTATATTTTTTTAAACTATGGATGGCACGCAAGCATCTTTAAGCTTTTCTTTGCAGGTTTTCTTCACATCCTCATGATATCCTTCAGGTTCGATCCATTCCTCTTTTTCTACTGCTGTCACCCAGCCAAAAGAGGACGACAACAGAACCAATGTTGTAATCACTCAGATTGCAAGGTTACCAGTAATACAAATAAAGAATCATATAATCATAATAAATACAAGAGACAAGAATAGTGGATAGAATAACAAATTATATTACTCAATACACATGTGGGTTCATACGTAAAACCGAACCAAGTTCTCATATGGCTCATTAGCCTGTTTAGACATTTACAAAGCCGTTATGGTAACTACCTGTCGGTTCACCCAACAGATACAATCGATGAGGTTGACCTAATCTACAATTAGTCAGATAATGATTCTAGTCAGCTAAGCCAATTATCTCCTCCAACAACAACCAGATGGAGAAAGATTAAATCAACCCGAAACACGAGTTCAAGTGGCACCTTAGAAGTAAGTAATTTACACATGATAATATCCTTTGATGCATGTTATCACTAATATATGAATGCCAATTTCAAAGGTCACTAGATGGACTACGATATTAAAGATAAGTATTTAGGATAGTGGCTAAGAAGAACACCTTTATTTCAATGAAATGCTTGCTTGGCGTGGAAAATTTCACAAAATCTATGTCAATTGTTCAGATCTTTGTTTGATGGAAAATTTTCAATTTGTGTAATCCCGGGCTTTCTCTGTCCCTATTTTAGGATAAAAATATTTTCTTTGTCCATTATCCGTATTTATGGAATTGAGGAATAATAAAGAAGTTTCTGAAAAACACTTTATATATTTTTTCCTATTCTACATAAGCTTAAATTTGAGAGAATAAATTCTTTTGCAAAATTGTCTTTATAGCTGAAAAAAGGATCATTTTTCAATAATAATAAAAAATAAAAGTGTTCTACCTCTAATTGACTCATTGCTTGGGAGATTTTTTTCATTGTTGGATATTCTATTCTTCCACGTGTATAGATGTGAGTATTTCTTCACAGTGAGATCTACGAGCTAGAGAAATATTCACAATCTAAGTTATTCACAAAATATGCAAGAGAACAACACAAGCGAACAAAATAACAGACATAGATGGTGCCAATAACTAATATTTATATTAGTGTACATCTTGTATATTTGTATGGTACATATTTATAATACATTGGGAAAAATCTGTGATCCCTTGGAGGCCATCTGGATGCATACAAGTGTCAGGTTGGGATTTGACCCATAAGCCCCCCTAGGTTGACCAATAGGATCCCAAACCTTACCAAACAATCACGAATGCATGTGTGAACATGTAAGGAGGCCTTCCAAGGCATAAATGCAGGCATGCAAGGAGTGGGTGTACACATGTGTGAGTGGGAGAGTCTCTAGGAGCCAATAAATTCCCAAGAAGACCACAAAACAACCACATTCACACACTAGCTCCCCTGGTCAAACATAAAGTGGTATGCAATCAATGAGGGCACCTGGGATGAAAGGATGATCAAACTAGAGTTCCTCAATTGTGAGGATGATCAAAGTGGATCACCTCAACTATGAGTTAATGAGCCAGGAATCAACTAATATACCAATATTGATCAGTATAAACTAAGTAGGATCATATAACATAAGTACAAAACAAATGAAAATGCCTCCTAGGTGTAAGATCATGGTACTAAGGTAGATTAATTTATATAACTCCCCCCCTTAATAATAAATTAGTACAACTTATACCAAATGATTTATTTTAGGCCTTGACAACTAAGGATCAAGTCACCTCTTATAACAAAAATTTTATTTGTCCATGTAAAACGAGGAAAGAGGAAAAACCTCATGGGGGAAATCCTTGCTAAAGAATGGACATGACATAAATGATAAAAAATGTCTTCAATGGGTCCTCTTATTCACTTGAATGAGCTGAAAGAAAAACTTCTTGGTGATGGACATGGTGAAGATGTCGTGGATGCTAAGATCATGCATCAATGTATCAATGTGTTGTAAACAAAGATCATGTGGAAAGGCCCCTTGATGGTCATCATTTGATGATGGAGGAGAATCATAAGAATGTATTTTTATGAAAGCATACTATGATCTAGAATCATAACAAATCATGGAAAATATATCTTTGCAAACGCTTTCCCAAATGACATCAAAAGATTCAACAAACTCTGCCTCATGCACAGTTGTCATATCATGAAAAAAACCATGAATATTCTCCCCAATTTGATGAAGCACCTTCATAAATCTATAACAAATCTCATGAGCATCTGAAATATAAGAATATCTGTCATATACATAAGAAAATATCAGTAGTACAGTGTCTCCATGACCAAATGGGTCCATAGTGGGAGAAGAGTGGGAAACTAGATTACACCGACAGTTGAGCGAACTTGGAGAGTCTAGAGATTTGAAAATTGAACCATGAGTGGTAAATTCAAGTCCAGACATATGGAACAATAGTCCCATGAAGGAAAAATATATTTATGTCCAACCAATGAATGACATACAAGACATAAAACCAACATACAGAAGTGACATAGAATTTGAAACTAGACAATTTTGAGATTTTCCAATTAGTGAACTTGAGGGTTGTTGGATATTTTGGGAATGAAATGGTTGGGGAAATGAGTCTATGACTGCAATAGTTTGTATATCATCTTGTAAATCACCTTAAAAATCAGAATAGGAAGGATATGAGTGAAGTGGGAAATATATTTCAGAAGACACATCAGAAAGTAGCAAAAAATGACTAGTTTTGGGAGGAAACTTCAGTGAACTGGTTGGGGTTTCTTCCAAGGAATGGAGGTTTCAGATTCTGAAATATCAGAATTTGGATCAGAAATAGAGACATATGAAATATAGATATTAGAAATGGGTTTCACCCATGCACTCAATGCATGCTCAGGCTTACCATTTTCTTGCTTGTGCTCCCATCTTCTTGTAAAATCAGGAACATCAACATTATTCTCCTCAAGGAGCTTGGTCACGATGTCCATATTATTTATAAATAAATATATTTCATGATGTGAACCTTTTCAATATCCACATGTGGGTCTCTCTCTTTTGTTCTTCATCCTCATGGATCTAGAACTCTCATCATTTGAACTGGAGCTTTATGTATTTGAAAGCTTCTTCTCTTTCTCTCTTTGTTGCTTCAAATCCTTAACTTTATTATTTCCTTTGGCTTAATTTGATACACCAACAGCAAGGGATTGATCCTTGGTGGATTTGATGGTACCCATTTGAGCTAGATTTTCCTGCTCCTGAGTCAAAGACTCCATGAAGTATGCTAGGGAAGACATCCTCCAATTTCTATTTGTAAGCTTGCTTGAGTGGAATGTAGAAACAAACATAGAATAATCACTCCCTAGCTTAGAAAGGATGGACAAGATAAGCTGATATTTTTTCTTCTCTATGCCACACTATTTTAGCTGAAGCACCAGTGCTTTGAAATTGGTAAAGAAGTCTTGTATTGTCTCATAGTGAGCTAGACTCGGTTACATTAGCTCATTTTTGAGATGATGGCCTCTCATCTCATCAGTATTCCCAAATAGTGAATCATTATTGATCCAAAATTCATTGTGTGTTCCAAGAACGTCTACATGGAAGAGTAGATATCTTGAAGTACTAAGACAAAGCATACCAAATGCCTCATTAACTCTATTGAAGTACTTAGCTTTCTCCACAATAGAGTTGGGCTTGGTCTCAGTCCCCATGGTGACTCTATATAGGCCTTTCGACATCAGCTCGATCACCATTTCATCCTTCCATTCAAAATAATTGAATGGGCTTAGTAATACTCGAGTCTGCTCCATCCTTCTTGCTCATCCTGTGAATAAAACACTATTGTACCTACAATGCAAACACTCAAATTTTCTGGAAAATGCCCTAAATAGAAACTCAAACACTCTTAGTTTTGATTTGCAGCTCCAAAAAGCTCTGATACCATGTGAGAATTGCTTCACAGTGAGATATAGGAGCTAGATCAATATTCACAATCTAAGTTATTCACAAAATATGCAAGAGAACAACAAAAGAGAACAAAATACCAGACATGTATGGTGCCAATAACTAATATTTCTATTAGTGTAAATCTTGTAGATCTATATGGTGCATATTTATAATACATTGGAGAAAAATCATGAGGCCTTGGAGGCCATCTGGATGCATACATGTGCCATTTGACCCCTAAACCCCCATAGGTTTACCAATAGGCTCCCAAAACTAACCCAACTGTCACGAATGGATGTGTGAACATGTAAGCAGGAATGCAAAGGCATAAATGTAGGCATGCAAGCAATGGGTGTAAACATGTGTGAGTGGGAGAGTCTCTAGGATCCAATAAATACCTAAGAAGACCACATTCACACACTAGCGCCCCTAGTCAAACATAAAGTGGTATGTAATCAATGAGGTTTCCTGGGATGATAGTATGATCAAACTAGAGTTCGTCAACTTTCAGGATGATCAAATTGGAGCACCTCAACTGTAAGTTAATGATCCATAAATCAACTAATAGACCAGTATTTATCAGTATAACCTAAGTAGGATCATATAACATAAGTACCAAACAAATGAAAATGCCTCATAGGTGTAAGATCATGGTACTAAGGTAGATTAATTGCTCTAACAATAGACTATCGCAGGTCTATATGACAATTTATGTTCCGCATATGAATTATTCATTCTCTTTTTTCCAATCACATACATGTTTTCCTTTGTCCTCTGTGTTTTCCTATGTATGCACAGGTGTCTTCTACTATGCATTTGGATAGGTATGGAATCCTCTTATATGTGTTACATTTGATAGAACACCTTCTCATATATTATATTTTGAAATCTTTAATGTGATTTACATCTATTTCTTCTTCTCAAACAACAAATTTTATATATGGCAGTAGGTCAATGATATGGATTCTCTCTCTTTGTTGATTTAATATGGTGTCTCTCTGTGACACCGAGGACTCTTTTCCTTGGAAAATGGTGGACCTTTATGATAGAAACGACCTTTTCATTGGAAATCATATGTAGGATCTAGTTATTCTCTACCATCATTGTTGTTTGTATGGCGTCTTGTGTCCATTTCCACCATAGCAGTCACATCTGTGTTTTCTCTTTGTAGAATTTTCATATTCAACATCACCTCTGTGAAAGTTCTTGCTGTGGATATATTCTCTTTCTATTCCTTATGTTTTTCTACCAATACTTTCACGAATATTATTTTATTTTTTCCATACTTTCATTTCAATGTTCCTAATTTAGAAATTAAATAAAATTTTAAACCATAAAAATCTTACACTATTTGATAATAATTCTTCTTAGAGATGAATCTTCTTCACATGTTGTTGGATTTCAATAGTGCTCACATTTTCCACACATTGTCATGGCTCTTATACAATACATACAAACAATGTTAAAATTTTAAACATATACTTTTATTACAATGAAGTGATTTGATACAATGTAGTTTATTCATTTTTACTTCATTTACTAAGTAGTTGTACTGCCTATACAACCCAACTACTGATTTACTAACATTTAATTAACTTAAAGCACTTCTTTTTATAAGTCACTTATTACGTTAGATTGTCATTAGATTGTACATACTATTGGAGCATTATACTCCAATACTCCTACAAAGAATTCCCAAACAATTTGAATATTTTGAAAAACAAAGGTGACTCGCTTGCCACCAAATGTACCAAGACATAAGCATTCACATGCACATTCAGTGATTGAGAGAAAAGAAGGAGGTAACAGTGAAATGCATATATATCATAAGTGTAGAAAAATATTTTCTTCATACTCCCTTTATTTACCAAACACATTGTGAATAGATTTGATCTTTTACGTTTATATGCTCAAGAAGAAAAGGAGACGGTTACAATTCTCGAATGATATGTTTGTTCAATCAATAATTGCTTGTCAAATAAATAACATCAAGCATACAACTAATGTGGAATTTGACATGTAACAAGCATGTGGATATAACATCTTACATATAGTTCACTATATTATGCCCCTCAACAATTACCCTTTGTTAGAATATTGTCAATTATTAGAACCTTCCATGATTTTTCCAATTAAACTGCCTAAGAATTCTTTGTGCACATCATAACATTAGCTTGAAAGTGTATGAAAATGATACCCTTTCCTTCCACATTTTTAGGAGAGTGACAAATAGACCATTGATGTTGTGAACTCTTTTTATCCCTTTTCATTTGCATGTATGCATGATTTAATGCTTTGATTAGATTTTTGTAGGTTGTTTTGGATGATACCTAACAAGATGGTAGATATATGTGAGTTATTGCTAGCAATTGGTTGTCAACTTGAGACCATAAAATAGTTTAGGTTGATTATATTGTTTATAAAAATACCTTTTATTTTACCTTTCCTTCCACACTTGACAATAGAAAATCTACTAGGATCACAACCTGAAGAATATAGAGAGTTGATGTTAAAGGAAAAACCTATCGTATGTATTTGTAGTAGGTGTACATTTTGAATGGTCCCAATAGTTAGGAACATGTTTTTTCTCTTAGTAGGTCATAGGTTTGAATCCAACAGGGGTTGGGGTATGTACCCCTTTAAATACTTTAGTAGTCAAATCGTTGTGTAGAGGGGGTCCCTTCTCAATGTTTTGTTATGCCATGACCTCAAAAATAGATTATTATTACTATTAGAAGTGAAATTACTTGTTCTATTAATTTCCACTACCTCAAACTTTCCTATTCATTTCATCATTCTCCAATGGGCTTAATGGGTTGGTGCGACATCAACTTTGCAAGGTTGTTTTTGT
The DNA here is from genome assembly GCA_001517045.1 of Pseudotsuga menziesii. Lineage (NCBI taxonomy): Eukaryota > Viridiplantae > Streptophyta > Pinopsida > Pinales > Pinaceae > Pseudotsuga > Pseudotsuga menziesii. The sequence goes on along the minus strand of LPNX011070253.1, from coordinate 165,289 downwards.
TGAATTCAATTCAACCTTCTTGTTCATTTGAGTTTTGGTATTGACCAAGGTTTTTTAACATAGTGAAGAAATGTAAGTCAAAGAGTTGAAACAATTTTTTGTCTACTTAATATGGATGGCCTATTCAAGGATGCTATATATATCATGAGTGGGACTAAATATTAAGAAAATGTGTTTCTTCCTAGATGGTCATACGTTCAAATATGAAGGAGGGTAGGGTATGTACACCTTTGTAAACTTTAGCAGTTGCATCATTGTGTAGATGGGGGTTCCTTGTCCCATAAACAAGGGGGTATCATACACCAAATTGGTGTTTGGATTGTCTATGACATTAAAAATACATCATCATCATCATCATCAGTTGCATCATTGTGTAGATGGGGGTTCCTTGTCCCATAAACAAGGGGGTATCATACACCAAATTGGTGTTTGGATTGTCTATGACCTTAAAAATTCATCATCATCATTAGTGTTGAAACACCAAAACGATCATCATCATCATCATCATCATCATCATCAGTGTTGAAACACCAAAATGAAGTTTCTTGTTGGAAAAGTTTAAGGAAACCACCACCACCACCACCACCACCATCATCATCATCAGTGTTGAAACACCAAAACGAAGTTTCTTGTTGGAAAAGTTTAAGGAAACCATGTTCATAACGTTAGTAGCATCTAGGAATGTATTCATCATATTGTATAAGTCTTGTGATTGTCACATAACCTTACAAAAGTAGGTAGATGGTATGCGAGTAATGGGAAAATGGAAAATCTATTTTACAAGTTCCTAATTAATTATAGTCCAAGACATAATTGAGGAACAATTTCAAGTTTTATATTAGAGTTGCACATACACATAAGCATGATACTTGCATAAAGAAAGAGAGGGTATATTATTTAATATGTGTAATGATGTGATGCATTGAAGTAATGTCTCCTAAGATACATAGGCACTTTCAAAACCATTGTGGTGTTATACTAGCCTATATCTAACCAAAATTTACGCATAGTATGCCTTTATAACATATGACTTAATGAATTTTAAAACTAAGCAAAATTTTTGTGTTGCTCTCTGCCAAGAAAGGGTGGGTGATTTTAGAGAAAGAAACCAGGCATGAGATTCTATCCTAAGTTTTGAGTATAGTAGGGTGCACATTTCATTGTTTTTGTTGGGATTTGTAGAGAGATTTAGGGTGAATATATATTATCTTTTAACAATGAAAAGTAAAAGGAATGACTGTGAAAATGAATACCGACTCACCTTTTTCTCTTTAAAAGTTGATTAAAAGTGTAGGAAAAGGGGGATGCTTCTCCCAAAGAGAGGATTGAACCTCCCTTTCTCCATTCTTTGTTATTTCGTACTCATATGGTCAAATTTCCTATAGGACACTTGTACCATAGTCTTATTTATAATATGTTCATTGTTTAAAAAAAATGGCACGCAATTTCCTCTTGTTTTCTGTCAAGTGCAAATAATGTTAACCCAATAGTTTCATGATTCCTTTGTTCACCGATCAAGTGAAGAAAGACATTTATTTTAATAATTTATTGCTTCTATAAACTCTTATTAACTATTTCTTTTATAAATTGCATTAACTATTAACTATTTCTTTTATAGGTATGAAGGGAGAAAACCTCTTTCATTATTATGTCTTGTTTGTTTTTCAAGTGTTGGTGGAGAGCATCTTGTTTGTTTGATTATGCCTAACAACTTTCCTCTTTGGGGGAGGGTTTCAATGTTTTTCTTCCCAATGTTACACTACTATAAAAATAGTGGATGAACAAGATACCTATCCATCCTTCTTGGGATTTGAGTGATATGAGCATAAGCGGCTTGTGTCGGGTCATGTATCGTAGTAGTAGTAAATATCATAATTAATAGTTCATCTAGTTTCCCTCTCCAGCAACCGAAATTGATGGGGAAAATTATTTTTACATAGCAGACAGGTTTTATGTAGCTCCGTCTGTCATCACTATAGTGCACAATAGGATAAGGGACACTCAACTTAGCAAAAACCATTATATAAGAAGGTTTTTATGTTGTGCGCATCCAACATCGGCCATCAAATCAATATGTAGGAACTCCATAAAGAATATAAGTGAGTTATGGGTGGGAGAGGGAAGACTGGGTATTCAAAGTTATAGCTGGAATACTTGCTAGATAGATAACTTAGTCTACGTGATCACTAATGTAGCCTATGTAATATGGGAGGGCATAGCCCAAGAGAGGGAACATCCTTTGAAGAAGTTGGTTTTGATTAAACCTTTTACTAGATTAAAAATCCACAGTCTACATATATAAAGAAAATGACTCAATCCCACTAATTATAGAGAAACTTTACAAAATGTTTTTTTTTGGTGATAAAAAGATAACGTTGAGTCCTCTCGAAGTTGATTCCTCGGACCCACTAAATATGAGAGTTTTCTAAATGAGAATGTCAAATGAGAATTTTTTTGAAGATATGGTCCAACGCGACTTGGTTCATGGGCTAAACCTAAGTAAAAAAGATAAAAAATTCCATCACCCTTGTCTGCCTTACTTCTCGGGGTGCCCGCATATAAAAGCAAGAAATCCACTTGGAATCAACTTGAACTTGTAGTGGTACTTATCCATCCCAATGTCCTTCCACTCGGAAACCGCTGGAAGTGATCGAATTCCTCATAGGATGCAATCATTAATTACTATATTTGAATTTAATATATTCTCGAACAGTTAATGTAATTAATGTTATATTTTTATCAGTTAATCAATATGATCTAGGATCTTATCTGAGAGAATAACATGCACAGCAATAATCACAAGAGACAAGAGACACAAAGAGTTTTCCTCGGGGAAACCATAAAGGAGAAAACTCCACAACTTCCTCAAAGATAGAATGAGCACCAATAGAAAAAGTAAAACCCAAAAGCACAAAGATGATCTCCAACAGCTGATATCTCTCTCACTTGTGTGAGCTCCTCTTCTCTCAGCCATGCATTACAGTTGAGTGAGTGTATGTTTCAAATAGAGAGTCTCACTTCTATAGGAGAGTCTACTAACCCTAGCACCCCTCAACTGTGGGGACTTTTTCCCTGACTTACAAAGGAGGGTTAATCTCTATGAATTTACATGACTTCTTTACGTTAATGATTCTCCCGATAGGAAAACCGGGGTAAAAAGAAATACAATATATAAAATATACAAGTGAATACATCCCGAAGTTACAAATACATCAACACTCCCTCTTAACTAGGAAGGTCTTATGTTGACACATTTCATCAGCAAAAGTCTTCGTCACTAGATCATTCATCAAAGATGGGTCATCATCAAAGTTGGATCATCAATCGATCATCACATCATCATTGCTCCCGCTATCTTGAGAAAATGGTGCTATCTCTCAATTCTTCTCGTCATAAGAAGTGCTATAGAGCCAACCATTTTTCATGCTAGTTGTAGGCGTAGCCTCCATTTAGGTCTTCATCAACAGAGCCAACCCTTTTTCATGTTGGATGTACTGCTTTGCCCTTGCAACGAATTCCCCTACAGAGCCAACCCTTTTTCATGCTGGATGCAACACCTTGCCTCTACAAGGATTTCCCCTACAGAGCCATCCCTTTTTCATGATGGATGCATCACCTTGTCTCTGGAAGTATTTCCCCTAAAGAACCCTTTTTCATGTTGGATGCAGCACCTTGCCTTTGCAAGGATTTCCACTACAGAGCCAACCCTTTTTCATGTTGGATGCAGTACCTCGCCTCTACAAGGATTTCCACTACAGAGCCAACCCCTTTTCATGCTAGATGCAGCACCTTGCCTTTGCAAGGATATCCACTACAGAGCCAGCCCTTTTTCATGCTGGTTGCAGTACTCAGCACTTCCGTCTGACCATGGGAGGAACCAATCCTACCACCATGTCAGAAAGGCACATCACTTATATCTGACCATGGGAGGAACCAATCCTACCACCATGTCAGAAAGACGCAACACTTATATCTAACCATGGGAAGAACCTGTTAGTGCTAGAAATTGTTCTCAGACTACTAGAAGAACAAGCCAACACAATCTCAAAAGTAAAATTAAATAAAATAGGTTTTAGGGTTTTGGTTTTTAAAACTTCATCAGCAAGGAGGAAATAAACATCCACAAGCTAATACATAACTGAATCATGCAAGTTGGATAAACTGGGGATCAAACACATCCTAATAAGCCATAAAAATTACACATGAAATACTAATTCCACCCACAGGCTATAAGCATTTACATGAATAAACCTTTAAACATGAAATGAAATTGCAGAATGAGCAATCAACCATATCAGAAATGAAAAAAACATGACAGGTAAAAGGGATTATCAGTTTATATATAATCAATAACATTCATCCACTTACATAAGAGTTATAAATGCTAGCTTGAGAAATTATCAAAGCTCCAAAAGCCTCTCCTTGAGTGAAAAATCCCCACCACAAAATTGTATGTTTGTCTTCCTTTTATCATTACAAAGGTAAAGTAGTTCCATAACTACCTTCTAGGTTGAAATTTGAAATAGTTACATCAATTAGTTACATGATAACTCAAAATATTTAAAGACAATTAACCCAAAAATAGCAAATCGGATTTGGGGAAATTTGACGAATTTCTGAAAATTTGGGTCTCAAAGACACCTTCGTATCTCTCGATCCGGGACACCTGTGCAAAACCTAAGAGAGGTTTTTTTAAATGATTCTATTATGAACAAAAATATCTCTTGTTTTTTAAAATTCCCTTTCAATCGATCAGAATAAGTGCTGGAAATTTGTGACTAAAACAGGAAATTATTAAATAATTCAAACCCCGAAAATAGGCCATAAATATGAATTAGAATATCTCAAACGATAATAGCTGTTACAAAATTGAGAGAGGTTTTTGTGAATGATTCTGTTGTGGAAACAAACCTCTTTTGGTTTTTGAAAATTCATTTCTATCACCTTGTAATCTACTCCCAATGATAATGACAAAAAAAGGAAAAACAAAGCTGCTACATGAATCTCCTCATGAAAATATTTGACAAAGGACTCAGAAATGAGGGTTAGATTATAAACAAAACTTGGAATAAAATTTTATTATAAGTTTTTGAAATCTTAAAGATATACATATTAACTAATAAGCCCAAAAGACAAACCTTAAAACTAAATTAATGATATAAGTCAACCATTAAAAGCATTAAATCTAACAAAAATTATTGATTGTCAAAAGTTCTTAAAATCAACATAAAATTTAAAATCATTTTAAATCAACGGTTGAAAATTAGGACAAAAAGAACATATAAACTAAGAACAACATCTAGTTATAACTTCTGGCTCTTGATGCGGGATGAAGTGCTCCTTGTGAGGCTTCAAGAACCTGTAGACCTTGTGCCTTATTCATTGGGTGATGGAGTCAGTTACCAAATATCTGCAACTTTCTCAAACTCTGAACACATACCTCTGAGATGAAAAAATACTGCTGCAAACCAGCATACTGAAAAGAATCTACATGCTCGTATAGCGAGCTTATTCTGCTATTTACTCCTACTTCTAATCAGAGAAAACAACTCAATCAAGTGTAATCATACTTCCAGTGAAGCCAAGAAACCATTTGACTGAGAATCATAATTCCATGCATGCTACTATTTGAGAAAACCCACAAAATATGTGATAAATGCAATAAAGATTCTGTAGACAGCTGATACTTATGACTGGAAATAGGAAGTATGCGAAAATTTGGAGCATTAGAAACCTTTGAAAAATACAACGCCATCCAAGAAGCCACGGGATCATGAAATTTCTGATTTAAAACTTCAATGTCTTCATTATATTCATCATAAAGTGAAGCATTATCTTCCTCTCCATTGCTGTTCTTTTTAAACTTTGGCTCAAGAATGGAAACCAAGGGTTCTTCAAACTGCTTCTCGACCTTTAAATAAAACCTTTGATCAAAACTTAAACAAATAAAATTCTAAAAGTGACCATAAGTCAAGAATAGAAGCTTATTTCTTATATCAATAGTAAGAGGTTGAAGAGCAACAACTTCTTCTTCATAACATGATAATCTCATAGCAGGAACTAGGAAATTTCTACTATAATCCATTGAAAGTATATTATCATCGAAAAAGTCAGCAAACTAATATGAAGAATCAACACAAGCGTCATTTATATCCTTGTTCATATGAAAATCTGAAAATGATGAAGAAAACTGTCTTAAATCTAAATGATACCTATGTTCTTCTTCCTATTCATAAGCTTGTATATCTTCAACATAAGCCTGATCTCGAAGCATTTTGCAAGCTCGTATTTTCTCCTCCACTTCTTTTGCATCCTCAAACAATTGTCTTAAAGATGATGATTTCCTTTCTAACAGGAAAAAGACAAGATCTTAATGTTGAGCGATAACATAATATACCATAGCAAGTTTTTCCGAAGGTCTGATCTCCATAGGCATACTGATATAAAAACTTTGAAACCTCCAATTAAATTTACTAATTGGCTCATCATTCTCCCTTTTCAAACTATAAAATTCGGAAAGAAATTGATCATAAGATTTATTTTTACCCCAATACTTCAAAAAGACATCATGTAACTCTTCCCATGATCCAATTGAATTAGCTTTTAAATTTTGGAACCAAAACCTAGCATCTCCAACAAAGGATTTCGAAAATAACCTCATGACAACATCCTCATGCATGATTTCAAAATTATCAGTGAAATTATGAAAAGATCCTAAATGCTTCTCTGTTGTAATATGGTCTTTTCCAGTAAAATGGGGAAGATATTCAACAAAGTAGGAAGGGTAAGGATGTAAGAAAGATGGCATCCTAAGAGGTTTAAACATCTTCTGTCTGAGTCTAGACTGAAAACTTGTGAGTTGAAAATGAGGTTCAACCAGTTGTTCGCAAGTTTCAGTAGTGATGGTAAAAGGTAATAGATCAACTTTATTCTCTGCAAGATGACCAGAATAATCAGGTTCAAGAGATATGGTATATGTATATCATGTTGCACACGTATTTCAGATGAAGGAATAGGATCAACATCAATAAAACAAGAATAATGTAGACTTTCTTCTTCCAAAGAGGGATATGTACCTGAAGGTTTATGATCATCGAAATAGATAAAACAAAAAATAATTATTTTGACATGCAATGGGAAAGACAGGAAAGAACTGATGAATAAGAACAAAACCTCATGGAGGAAAGTAGCAAGATGATACCCGGTCTTTCCATTTGGCTTCTTCATTTTTTTGTCAACAAAATTCTCCTTGCATTGGAATCTTTAATCGTGGAGTCGCTGGTGAAAAATTGTAGTCCAAAAGATTTTTTGACTTTGTTCACCTCTCAAAATCAGATGAATAATGCTATCCCAAGGAATATATACTTCAGCTTCATCCCCGACAATGGCACCAAAGATGTTAGTGCTAGAAATTGTTCTCAAACTACTAGAAGAACAAGCCAACACAATCTCAAAAGTAAAATTAAATAAAATAGGTTTTAGGGTTTTGGTTTTAAAAACTTCATTAGCAAGGAGGAAATACACATCCACAAGCTAATACAGAACTGAATCATGCAAGTTGGATAAATTGGGGATCAAACACATCCCAATAAGCCATAAACATTACACATGAAATATTAATTCCACCCACATGCTACAAGCATTTATATGAATAAACCTTTAAACAAGAAATGAAATTGTAGACTGAGCAATCAACCAGATCAGAAATGAAAAAAACATGACAGATAAAAGGGCTTATTAGTTTATATGTAATCAATAACATTCATCCACTTACATAAGAGTTATAAATGTAGCTTGAGAAATCAAAGCTCCAAAAGCCTCTCCTTGAGTGAAAAATCCCCACCACAAAACTGTATGTTTGTCTTCCTTTTATCATTATAAAAGTAAAGTAGTTCCATAACTACCTTATAGGTTTAAATTTGAAATAATTACATGATAACTCAAAATCTTTAAAGACAATTAACGCAAAAATAGCAAATCGGATTTGGAGATATTTGACGAATTTTTGAAAATTTGGGTCTCAAAGACACCTTCATATCTCTCGATCAGGGACATCTGTGCAAAAAATAAGAGAGGCATTTTTAAATGATTCTATTATGAACAAAAACCTCTCTTTGTTTTTAAAAATTCCCCTTTAATTGATTGTAATACGTGATTAAAATTTGTGACTAAAACAGGAAATTATTTAAATAATTCAAACCTTGAAAATAGGCCACAAAGATGAATTCGAATATCTCAAACGATAATAGCTGTTGCAAAACTGAGAGAGGTTTTTGTGAATGAGTCTGTTATGGAACAAAACCTCTTTTTTTTTTTTTAAATTCATTTCCATCACCTTGTAAGCTGCTCCCAAATGATAATGACAAAAACAGGAAAAACAGAGCTGCTACAGGAATCTCCTCATGAAAATATTTGACAAAGTACTCAGAAATGAGGGTTAGATTATAAACCAAACTTGGAATAAACTTTTATTATAAGTTTTAGAAATATTAAATATATACATATTAACTAATAATCCCAAAAGACAAACCTTAAAACTAAATTAATGAAATAATTCAACCATTAAAAGCATTAAATCTAACAAAAATTACTGATTGTCAAAAGTTCTTAAAATCAACATAAAATGTAAAATCATTTTAAACCAACAGTTGAAAATTAGGACAAAAAGAACAAATAAACTAAGAACAAGATCCATTTATAACAAAACCAATCCTTCCACCATGTCAAAAAGGAACAACACTTATATCTGACCATGGGAGGAACCAATCCTACCACCATGTCAGAAAGGCACAACACTTATATCTGGCCATGAGAGGAACCAATCCTACCACCATGTTAGAAAGGAAAAACACTTATATCTGACCGTCGTAGGAACCAATCCTACCACCATGTCAGAAAGGCATAACACTTATTTATGACCATGGGAGGAACCAATCCTACCACCATGTCAGAAAAACTCACAGACTCATCACTTCCCCTTGGAAGGAACCTCGATCTCGAGAACAACGAGCTTCTCCTTGAAGTAATCAAACTTCACTCTGGCCATTTATAGCATAGAATCACATCAGGGCTGATTACGTCTAAGGATAACCTATGAGCTTCGCTATGACTAATTACATCCGAGGACAACCTACAGAACTGATTATGTCTGAGCAACCTACGAGCTTCTCCAGGATTCTATGCTCAGATAACCTGTCTCACCAGCTATGCTATAACTCCCTCTTTCGAGAGATCTCGATATGGATCACAAACTGGAGTTTCACTACTCCTCTCTCCCAAGTATCTGAGCAAGTGACAACATATATTTCCTCGGATGTACTCAATGCCATGCATGACTCCTTCCTGCTAAACCAAGAGATCACACCTGATTCCATACTGAAGCAGAACCCCGAAGTGCTCTACCTATCAATGGCACTGCCCTATCCGAATCCACATAAACCTCCAGGTTAATCTTCTGATTTGTATCATACTTGAGCCCATACTCAACAATACCCTTTAGGTACCTCACTGCATGCTTTGCAACAATCAGGTGAACATGTCTCGGATCTGTCAGGAATTGACACAATGTGTTCACAACAAAGCAAATGTCTGGTCTCTTATTCATCAGGTACTTCAAGGGCCCAATCATTTGACGATACATCGTGGCATCAACCGACTCTAATGAATCATCACTCAATAGCTTCAGGTTTGATGCCATAGGTGTGGCCATGGCCTTGCAATCCATCATCCTGGACCTCTTCAGGATCTCTACTGCATACTTCCATTGTCCAAGGAAGATTCCATCCGCACTCTACCACACCTCCATGCCTAGAAAGTAGTGCATCATACCCAAGTCCTTTATCTCAAACTCAAAATCAAGTCTCATTATTGCAACTTTAATGAGTTCCTCTTTCCCTGTCAGGAACATGTCATTGACATATAACAGGAGCATAACCGGTCTTCCACCTTCGACCTTGAAGTAAAGGTTGGAATCTGCTTTACTCTCAGTAAAGCCTAGAGTCATCAGTAAGCTATCCATCCTGTCGTACCATGTCGAACCTTAGGATCTTATGTAGTCACTCCCTTTGAATTGGAGCATCATTCTCCCTATGCCTTTCATACTCTATGTATTGAAAAATTCTGTACTGGTGTGACAAGTAGCTTCCTATTCTACTAATATTCTATGTATCCATCTAGGGTCACTGGATACCAAGATTCTCTATCTTGAACCTTTTCAAAAGTTCTTCTCGCACCCATATGTGAGATTGTTGTCCTCTATAGGATTTAATTTTCAACCTTGTAGCAAAGGTTAATAATTTCATCACTCTAGGTGATCTTCAAGCTCCTCATGTATGTGTTATCCCATGGGTGCCTTCTAAGCTCGTACAAGGCCTTCTTTAATTTGCATACACGAGTCTTCCTGTCATGTGTCTCAAATCCCAGTGGATGTAAATGTCTCTTCATAGTCTATGCCTTCTTTTTGTGAGAAGCCTTGTCCTATGAATGTTTCCTTGTATCCCACGATGTTTCCATCTACTGCATGCTAGATCTTGTAGATCCATATGGAAGATACTATGGACTTCCTTTCAGGTCTCGATACCGCATCCTAGACATCATTCTTCTTGAACTGGTACACTCTTTTCCTTTCTTCTTGGCTATTTATTCATAGCAGGAAGGCTCTACATCAATGATGTCACTCAACAGTGTCACATAACTGCATTGTGTCTGAGACCTCTTTCTTTCTTTGAAAGTATCGTCATATTATTCTTCATCTTGGATTATTTCTCGAAATGTCGTCACTTGTTCTTCAAAACAAGTCTCATCCCTCTTTTCTTATAGGCGATTGTACGCGATCTTTCCTACAAGTCAAATGCATTAGTTGTATGGTTAGAAACATTTCATAAGACATATTCATAATGGAAAATTCTTATGCATAAAGATATAATCATGGAACTATTTTAGCCAATACAACATTCATCCATATTTCATAGAAACTTTCTAGATTCCTTCCATCTCTGCCATCACATCATTGAGATTGTGCACTAATCCAATATGTCAGCAAAGAGGTTTCATTCTAGATAAGTAGCAATGGAGAGTTGTATAGCACCATGGGATACTTACCCATCACATGCATATTAGTAGTATACTGTCATTAATGCAAACATTCTATCAAGCATAACACATCAACTGAATATAAACAAATGCATAACAAAATAATATCATGAAATGACAATTGAATACTTATATTTATTTGTTTCTTGGGTAGACTCCATCTTGAGCCTTCAATTTCATCATCTTCTTCATTCATAACAACACCATTTCTTATCCAAATTCTAAGATGGATAGGAGGTTCTTCAAGAGTTGAGTCCTTCATATTCCTCATAGCTTGAGGGATCTTCTTTGGATCATGAGAGCTTGATCTTCAGTTTCTCCCATTTTCTCTTCTCTTATTATGAGTCGAGCTTCTTCTTGTGTGCGCTCTTCCCAGATTCTGCTGAAGGTAATCACCTCCTTCTTGCACACATTCCTTGAATGAATTGTTGATGTATTTGTAACTTTGGAATGCATTCACTTATATATTTCATGTATTGTACCCCGATGTTTATTCCAAAAAGTATATGTAATGTAATTGGGTCATGTCATACCCCGATGTTCCTATCGAGAGATTCAATAATGTAAAAAAGTCATGTAAAGTCATAGTGGGTAACCCTCCTTATTGTTCAAGGGTTAAAGTCCCCGCAGTTGTGGGGCACTAGGGTTATTAGACTCTCCTAGAGAAGTCGGCCCTAGGTGAGTTAATGTAAGTCGAGTCATTAGTACCCCAGTTGTGGTTATTTGAGCCTACATAACTAAGTTAGGATTACTCGAGCCTACATAATAGAGTTAAAGTTTAAGTGAATGAAAGAATATAAATAGAGAGTGAGACTCTCTATTTATTACACACTCACTCACTCACTGGGGTGCATGAGTGAGAGAGGAGAATCTCTCTCAAGTGAGAGAGAGAGATCAAGTTGTTGGAGATCATATTTATGTTTTCGGGTTTTACTGCTACCATTGGTGCTCCTTATATCTCTGAAGAAGTTGCAGGGTTTTTCTCCTTTATGGTTTCCTCAAGGAAATTTCTTTCTGTCTCTTGTCTCTTGTGTTTATTGTTGTGCATGTTATTCTCTCAGATAAGATCCTAAGATCATATTGCTTAAATGATAAAAAATATAACATGGTATCAGAGCTAACCTGAGAAGAAAAAATTCTGCATCTGCAGAAGCTAGGGATTCTTACTTTTTATGTCTCTGTCCACAATCCATCAGAAAAAGTATGCTAAGCCGACTCTCCATTGAAAGGTGCATTTTTCTGTCGAAGCAGATTTTGATTCCGGGCATTTTCAGTTTTTGGTGCGAGAAATTAGGGATTTTTACAGAAGAGGAATTTTTGAGTGAGCCCAGCATAGGATTACTCTCCTCATAAAAATCAAATTTTAGAGACCTAGGTTGAGATTTTTGGTTGGGTGAAACTCTGGGAAATTCAAACCCTAGTTTGACCCTAAGCTTGAAAAACCCTAAAATACTGAAACTGATAAGTTTTGGTAAATTCGCTATATCTCAGGATTGAAGAAGCCTCAGGGGTCTAAACTTTCATAGGTAAAATATAAATTCATTATGTACACTGTGTCCAAGTTTCAGCCTCAGATTCACTATATTCTAAGAGATATGATTCATCCAAGTTAGGGTTCCAACCTCTCCCAGTATTCCTTCCCAAACAGAATAGCTGGGGAGAATTGCTATATCTAGGGCTACGAAGGTCCAAATGAAATTTATGAAGATTTTCCAGAAAGGAAATGGATTGTACTTTTTGTGTTCAAAGTTTCAGACCTAGAATATGAAACAGTGACATGTGGCAATCCGTACAACTTCTATATTTTGAACAGTCCTGAAACTTGTCACATTGGGAAAATGCTCATAAGTCCCAATTGGTGAAACCAATTCTAATGAAACCTATGTTGTTAAAACATGGATGGAAGTGGCTACCTCGGTAAGAAATTTTAGATACAGAGGATTTATACTTTTGGAGATACTATAGAAACAGTATGAGGAATTTCTGTAAAAGAAATTGGTAAACTAGGGCTTCCTGTTCTGGGAGATTCCCTCCACTGTTTTCATAAAAGGAGTACATTGGACAGCTCACCTTGAAGAGGTCTATATTTTTGTCCAATCAGATCTAAAAGATTCCAATTTTTTAAAATTAGGGTTTCTATGACAAACCCTAGATCAGCCAGCTCCGGAACCAGGATGGACACCTCAAATCTGTAAGGTCTAATCCTTTGTTATTTACAGTCGAGGTTCTCATTTCATCATGACTAATCACACCAGCTTGATGACAATATTGGTGAGGCTGACAACTTCCAAGCATGGAAGTATAGGATCTCACAAGTTCTTGAAGGAAATGAATTGGACACCTACATAAGTAGAGAGGTTTGAGTTCCAGAGGGAGATGAGGCTAAAAGCCTTACACAAGAAGAACTTGGTCAAGGCCAAGAAGATCATTGCTGATTCAATCATGGATCAAATTGTACCACAAGTGTCTTCCCTAAAGACACTGAAAGAGATGTTTGATTCCTTGACCAAGCTATTTGAATGGAAGAACATAAATCGGAAGATGACTTTGAGAAAAAAGTTGAAGAATGTGAAGATCTAGAATGCAGAGACCATACAGTCATACTTTACAAGGGTCTCTCAAATAAAATAAAAACAACTTTAAGCGGTAGAAGAAGAAGTGGAGAATGCAGAAGTTGTGATAACCACCTTGAATGACCTCCCAGGATCATGGGATTCATTCATTCAAGGAATGTGTTCCAGAAGGAAGTGATTACTTTTAGCAGACTCAGGGAAGAGCACACACAAGAAGAAGCTCGACTCATAATAAGAGAAAAGAAGATGGGAGCAACTGAAGATCAATATTTCACGATTCAAAGAACATACCTCAAGCGATGAAGAATATGAAGAACTCAATTCTTGAAGAGCCTCGTATCCATCTTGAGCATTTGGATAAGAAGCGATGCTATTATGAATGAAGAAGATGATGAAGCTGAAAGAAAGAGTCTACCCACGAAACAAATAAAGATAAGTATTCAATTGTCATTTCATGATATTGTTTTTTGTTATGCATTTGTTTATATTCAGTTGATGTATTATGCATGATAGAATGTTTGCATTAATGACAGTATACTACTAATATGCATGTGATGAGTAAGTAGCTCATGGTGCTATACAACTCTCCATTGCTACTTATCTAGAATGAAACCTCTCTGCTGACATATTGGATTAGTGCACAATCTCAATGTTGTCTTGGTAGAGATGGAAGGCATCTAGAAAGTTTCTGTGAGATATGGATGAATGTTGTATTGGATAAAATAGTTGCATAATCATATATCTTGATGCAAAAGAACTTTTCATTATGAATATACCTTATGAAATGTTTCTAACCATACAACTAATGCATTTGACTTGTAGGAAATATCACGTAAAATCGCCTACAAGAAAAGAAGGATGAGACTTGTTCCGAAGAACAAGTGACAACAGTTCAAGATGAAGAATAATATGACGAATGCAGCGGCATCATTGATGTAGAACCTTCCATCCATGAAGAAGTAACCAAGAAGAAATGGAAGACCAGTTCAAGAAGAATGATGTCTATGATGCAGTATTGATACATGAAGGGAAGTTCGTAGTTCCATCATGCAGTAGATGGAAGCATCATGGGATACAAGGCAAGATTCGTAGCACGAGGATTCTCATGAAAAGAAGGCATAGACTACAAAGAGACATTTGCAGCCAGTGGGAGTTGAGACACATGACAGGTAGAATCATGTGTGCAAATGAAAGAAGGTCTTGTACAAGCTCAGAAGACACCCATGGGATAACACATACATGAGGAGCTTGATGAAGATCTGAACCTTTGCTACAAGGTTGAAGATGAAAGTCTATAGAGGATGACAAGCTCACATATGGGTGTGAGAAGAACTTTTGAAAAAGTTCAAGATAGAGTATCTTGGTATCCAGTGATCCTAGATGGATACATAAAATATTAGCAGCAAAGGAAGCTACTTGTCACTCCGGTACAGAATGTTTCAGTGCATAGAGTACGAAAGACAGAGGAGGAATGATGCTCCACTTTAGTGGGAGCGACTACAGAAGATCCTGAGGTTCAACATGGTACAACATGATGGACAACTTAGTGATGATTCTAGGCTTTACTAAGAGTAAAGAGGATTCCAACCTTTTCTTCAAGGTTGAAGGTGGAAGACCAGTGATGCTCTTGTTATATGTCGATGAATTGTTCCTAACAGAAAAGAGGAACTCATTAAAGTTGCAAGAAGGAGACTTGCTTCTGAGTTCGAGATGAAAGACTTGGGTATGATGTACTATTTTCTAGGCATGGAGGTGTGGCAGAATGCATATGGAATCTTCCTCGGACAAGGGAAGTATGCAGTAGATATCCTAAAGAGGTTTAGGATGATGGACTGCATGGCCATAACCACACCTATGGCATCGAACCTGAAGCTATTGAGTGATGCATCATTAGAGACAGTTGATGCCATGATGTATCATCAGATGATTTGTTCCTTGATGTACCTGACGAATATGAGACTAGATATTTTCTTTGTTGTGAACACCTTGAGCTAGTTCCTGACGGATCTGATACATGTTCACTTGATTGCAGAAAAGCATATTCTGAGGTACCTGAGGGGTAGAGCTTATTATGGGATCAAGTATGAGGTGAAATAGAATATTAACTTGGAAGGTTATGTTGATTCATATTGGGCAAGCAGATCCATTGATAGGAAGAGCACTTCAGGGTGATGCTTCAGTATGGGATCAAGTGTGATCTCTTGGTTTAGCAGGAAACAGTCTTGCATGGCACTAAGTACAGCTGAAGCAGAGTATGTCGTAGCTTGTTCAGCTAGTTGTGAGGCAGTATGGCTGAGGAAGCTACTATCTGATGTATTTGATCTCTAGTTGGATGCTACTTGTATATATTGCGACAACCAGAGTTGTGTGAAGTTTTCTGAGAACCCGGTGTTCCATGACAAGTCGAAGCATATTGAGATCAAATATCACTATATCAGGGATATGGTGCAGAGAGGAACAGTGAAGATCCAGTATGTTGCAACGGATGAATAGATAGTTGATGTGTTGACTAAGCCATTGGCTAGAGTGAAGTTTGAATACTTCAGGGAGAAGCTTGGTGTTCTCTAGATCGAGGTTCCCTCCAAGGGGAAGTGATGAGTCTGTGATCCATTCTGACATGGTGAGAGGATTGGTTCCTTCCATGGTCAGATGTAAGGTTGAGCCATTCTGTCATGGTGAGAGGATTAGTTCCTTCCATGCTCAGATGTGAGTGTTGAGCAATTCTGAGGTGACTGTGAGATGTGTTCTCACATGATCAGATATAAGCGTTGAATGCCATTCTTTGAATGGAGGCACCTGGTCAGTTACTAGGAATTCTAGTCTGGGACTGAAGCTCAGCTTAAGTGTTGAGATTCCATTCTCTAGGAGAATGGAGGCACCTAGTCAGTTACCAGGAATTTCAACCTGGGACTAAAGCTCAGCTTAAGTGTTGAGATGCCATTATCTGGGAGAATGGAGGCACCTGGTCAGTTACTAGGACTTTCAGTCTGGGACTGAAGCTCAGCTTAAGTACTGAGATGCCATTCTGTGGGAGAATGGAGGCACTTGGTTAGTTACCAAGAATTTCAGTATGGGACTAAAGCTCAGCTTAAGTGCTGAGATGCCATTCTCTGGGAAAATGGAGGCACTTGGTCAGTTACCAGGAATTTCAGTCTGGGACTGAAGCTCAGCTTAAGTGCTGAGAGGCCATTCTCTGGGAGAATGGAGGCACCTGGTCAATTACCAGGAATTTCAGTATGGGACTAAGAGCCTTTCTGACATGATGTGTGATGCGTTTCCTATCATGGTTAGATGTAAGTGCAGATCCTTTCTGACATGATGTGTGATGATTTTCCTATCATGGTCAGATATAAGTGCTGATCCTTCTGACATGGTTTGCAATGAGTTTCTGACCATGGTTAGATGTAAGTGTTGGGCGGCCCTTTCTGACTGGGTTAGATATAAGTGGTGAAGAAGATGAAGACCTACATGGAGGCTAGGCCTACAAACAACATGAAAAAAGGTTGTCTCTATAGAACTTCCTATGATGAGAAGAATCGAGAGATAGCACCAGTGATGATGATCTAGCAGTGATGATCCAAATCGAGTAATGATCTAGATCCAGTGATGATGATCCAACAATGATGATCTAGATCCAGTGATGATCCAGATCCAGTAATGAAGATGACTTGAAGATGAAGAGAACTCGATGATGATCCAGATGATACAGAGAAGAAGACCTGTGTTGATAAATTGTGTCGAGAGAATATTTTCCTAGTTAAGAGGGAGTGTTGATGTATTTGTAACTTAGGAATGTATTCACTTGTATATTTTATGTATTGTACCCCGATGTTTATTTCGGGAAGTATCTGTAATGTAATTGAGTCATGCCATACCCTGATGTTCCTATCGGGAGATTCAATAATGTAAACAAGTCATGTAAAGTCATAGTGGCTAACCCTCCTTATTGTTCAAGGGTTAAAGTCCCCGCAGTTGTGGGGCACTAGGGTTATTAGACTCTCTTAGAGAAGTCAGCCCTAGGTGAGTTAATGTAAGTCGGGTCATTAGTACCCCAATTGTGGTTACTCGAGCCTACATAACTGAGTTAGGATTACTCGAGCCTACATAACAGAGTTAAATTTTAAGTGAACGAAAGAATATAAATAGAGAGTGACACTCTTTATTTATTACACACACTCTCACTCATTGGGGTGCATGAGTGAGAGGAGAAGCTCTCTCAAGTGAGAGAAATAGATCAAGCTATTGGAGATCATCTTTATGTTTTCAGGTTTTATTACTGCCATTGGTGCTCATTCTATCTCTGAGGAAGTTGCGGGGCTTTTCTCCTTTATGGTTTCCCTGAGGAAAATTCTTTGTGTCTCTTGTCTCTTGTGTTTATTGTTGTGCATGTTATTTTCTCAGATAAGATCCTAAGATCATATTGCTTAAATGATAAAAAATCTAACATGAATGAATCCCATGATCCTGGGAGGCCATTCAAGGTGGTTATAACAATATCTTATTCTTCTTCGATTGCTTTGTCATAGCATTGAACGATTCCTTTTGGAGTCTTCAAAGATGACACATGAGGGATGAGATGATCTTTAATAGAATCTGCAATGATTCTCTTGGCTCTAACCTTAACCTCATCTCCCTCTGGCTCCTAGACCTTTCTTACTGAAATACTAATCCAAGTCAATTTATTCAAGGATCATAGAGGTCTTATACTTCCATACTTGGAAGTTGTCAGCTTCACCAAGCTTGTCATTAAGCTAGTGTGATAGGTCATTTTGAAATGAGAACCTCAAATGTAAATAGAAAAAGACTAGATCTTACCAATTTGATGTGTCTGTCTTGGTTCCAGATCTGGCTCATCTAGGGTTTTTCAGAGAAACCCTAATTTTAAAAACTTGGAATATTTTAGATCTGATTGTATAGAAAGATGTTCCTCCTAAAGGCGAGCTAAGCAACATACTCATTTTCCCAAAACTATGAACATAATTGCAAAAATATCTGATGCCCTAGTTTTCTTCAATTTCTTCTACATAATTGCCTGATATTGTTTCTACAATATATCCTAAAGTACTGCTCTTCTATGTCTGAAACTTCATACTGAGGTACCATCATCTTTCCTCTTTCCAACACCGTAGGTTTGAGTAGAATTGGTTTCAACAATTGGGACTTATGATATTATTTCCAAGGTGACTTATTTCAGTACTTTTCAGCATAGAGAAATTGTATAGAATTCCACGTGTCACTGTTTCATCTTCGAGTTCTAAAACTTTTACCACATAAATTAAAGTCTATGCCCTATCTGGAAAATCTTGTGAAATTTGATTTGGACCTTCGTATCCCTAGATATAGCAATTTTCCATAGGTGTCCCTTTTAGGGATGAATCTTGGGAGAGGCTGGAACCCTGATTTGGAAGAATCATATATCCTAGAATATAGTGAATCTAAGGCTGAAACACTTACACAGGGTACATAAATTGTTTATCTTCGGCATGTAAAATTTTCAGCTCTTGAGCCTTCTCCAATCCCTAGATATAGAGAATGCACCAAAATGACTAGTTTTAGTCTTTCATGTTTTCTGGTCCGAGGTCAAATTAGGGTTTGACTTTCTCGGAGTTTTACCCAATTAAAAATTTCGATCTTGGTCTATAAATTTCAATTTTGAGGAGGATATAAATCTTATACTGGGATCACTAAAAAATCCTCTTCTATGAAAAGCCCTAATTTCTCGCAGTAGTGATAGGTCAAAAACTGTAAATGCCAGGAATCAAATTCTGCTTCGACAGAAAGATGCGCCCTTTAATGGAGAGTTATCCTTGCCTCCTTTTGTTGATTATCTATGGAGAGAGACCCAAAAGTAAGAAGCACTAGCTTCTACAGATGCACAGTGTCTTCTTCTCAGGTTAGCTCTGATACCATGTTATATTTTTATCATTTAATCAATATGATATAGGATCTTATCTGAGAGAATAACATGCACAACAATAATCACAAGAGACAAGAGACACACAGATTTTTCCTCATAGATAGAATGAGCACCAATAGAAAAAGCAAAACCCACAAACACAAATATGATCTTCGATAGTTGATCTCTTTCTCACTTGTGAAAGCTCCTCTTCTGTCACTCATGCACTACAGTTGAGTGAGTATATGTTTCAAATAGAGAGTCTAACTCTCTATTAATTCTAATTTTCCACTTGACAATTACTCACAAGGGTCGACTTCTCTAGGAGAGTCTAATAACCCTATTACCCATCAACTGTGGGGAATTTTTCCTAGACTTACAAAGGAGGGTTAACCTCTATGAATTTACATGACTTGATTACATTAATGATTCTCCCGATAGGAACATCAGGTTATAAAGAAATACAATATATAAAATATAAAAGTGAATACATTACGAAGTTACAAATACGTAAACAATTAATTGTTTCAGTTTCACACTTGATAATGGAATGTTGTCTTATATGTGTGGATTGTGTCCAAATTCTTCCTAGGATGAGGCTAAAATCAGCCATCCATTAAGATGGAAACCAACTAATCACCAAATGGGCCTATGACAATATGTTATCCCCATTTAATGTTAAATGCAATTGCACAAGGGGTGTAACAACTTTTATTTTCTCTAGGTAAGAACTGTAGTTTCATGGAAATCACAAACATCTGGGAAAGGCTGGATAGGGATAAGGTGAAGAAAATGATCCATGTATGCAAGGATAGGGCCAAGAGAATGAGTTAGGTATGCATCTCTTACATAGATTCATTTCCTCGATACCTGATACAAACATAACTGTTTGGATTATTTGTGCACTAAATGTGTTTATCTAGGGTTGGAAATTCCCCACTCATTTGTGGAAGAGATAAATAAAACAATCCAAGGGTTTATCTCAACTAGTTGTTACCAATGTTGTTGGGCATTGTTCATAGGGAGTTTTTTCACATTCAATCACCCACCGAAATATGTATATTTTATTGTATCTCTAAGATACTTTGTCAAACTTGATCACTCTCCAACATTTATGTACTACATATACATAATGCCAAGAAGAGTGTACCATATGTGTAGATTGGGACGATCTATTTTCTACTTGCATGATTTCTCTCTCTTTCAGGTTTCTTATTCTTGTATACAAGTACTCACATTGTTGTTCTATGCTCATATCATGAGGGACTACCACTCATACACAACAATCAACACAAAATGTAAGGAAATATGTAATGATCACTAAGGATTTAAGAGTCTAAAGTATATTTGTAAGAAAGGGGATCAAGGAAAAGCCTTATAAAACATCAAAAACATGTGACACTATGCACAAGCCTTATATAGATTAGCCTACTAGTAATATTCAACCATTTTTACATTAATTTTAGCCAGGAAACATAACATATGATTGCAAAAATTTACTAGTTCTATGAACAAATCACTAGTTTGCATGGCCTAACAAAAGTGAGTCTCAACTGTAAAAAATGTTGTTGGAAATTTAACTTCTCTTATCACTCATTTAATACTGTCAATATTGATACAGGATGGAGTGTTAACTGGTGATTTGAGTTATAAATTTGACAGGTCTTCAAACCAATACGCTTAACATACATCCTAGATATTTTTTACCAAGGCATAGCTATGTAATCAATACCATAAAAGGGTTATCTCCATCATTACTCTTTTTGAAGAATATATGTTACAAGAACTGCCCCTAAGCCATTCTGAAAATCTATTTTAAAACTTCCTTTGCACTGGAATTTTATTTAGCCACCATATTAGTGACCCCATATTTGTTACTATTTTCAAATGATAAATTACTCTTTTGACGTCTGTTTTGTCACCTTTTTGACATATTCCTGACATATAACTTATCATTCAGCCTCAGGTATGAATACATTTGGGATTTATGCAAATTCAGGTTTATTGTTATTATTTTGTGATTTTATTAATCAATTCAATGATATTTGGAAGTTTGTTTGATATATGAAATTGTTTTGCAGGTTATAGTCTTTGCGTGAGCTGATACTGGACATGCACTCACGCTAGATATGCGTAGATCACATCCAACTCACTGTTCAGCCCACCGATCAAATCACACATTGTTCGTTGGCATATTCCTGAGCATTAAAGTGTAGAATGGTTTCCAGTTGCTTCATTTTCCACGTGTTCGATGACTGGATGATCCTTGCTCTAGAAGTCTCACCATCCTACCTTCTTCATTCGACACCGTGACTCATGCCCCATGTCAGCAAGAAACAATAAGCCGCAGCCCGCGTGAGCAGAACCGCCGCGTGAAAGAGCAGGAGAACGACTCTGTGTTGGCACATGATCGGTTGTTTGTAATAATGGTTGACTATTTTAGGAGCGGTCGACCACTGAAAGGGTCGACCTGCTCATCCTTGTAAAACACTATATATACCTGCCTCCAAGTGAGATCATAGTTAGCTAGTATGTTAATCAGTCGACGTTAGGAGAAACTCTGTAATACTGTTCTGAAATTTAATATAATTCATATTTCTGTTGTTCATCTATGTTCCTATCTCTGTGAGTGATTGAAGCGCAACCCTGATTGTTGAGAGGGCCCCTAAACAACCCGCGGTCTCCATTTTCATGTGTATTTTCGTCATTTATTTTCTTGCAGTTAGCATATTTTCATTTCCAGTTTGTTCATGTAATTGAGTTTCCTGTAATCAATTATCTCATTATTTCCTGTAGTGTGTTTTTTATTGTGAGTGTTACTTTGTAGTCAATATAGTTTCATTTCTAGCATTACATAACCGATTGCGCACATAGTTAGTTTCCTTTCCATCCGTTTTACAGTTTGTTATTCAATTTTATAGTGATAGTTACATAGATTTAAATTGTTGTATATATTAGATTTAATTTACAATAGATTTAGTTCTATTAACTCTTGCTTTGTTATATATTTACTTTGATTACACTTTCATTTGGTTTATAATGCACTAGACAATAGTTTCTTTATAATCATGAATTAGTATAAATCTTTTCATTGATAGTTTGATTACTGAATAAGTTTACTTACTGTCCTTTATGCATCTTATTTGCATGTGCACAAAATCAGCTGATAATTAGATCATTTAGACCATTTTCCACTATTTTCTATAAACAGACTGTCATACAGACCACCTGTTCAGCCTATTATTCGGACCATCCATCCAATCTGTTATCCAGCCCTTCGTCCAGCCTTCAACATTCCCATTTTGTTTTAAACGTATTTTGAAGTTTTGTTTCTTTAGCTTTCAAATTATGTTTTGTTTTGGGTAATTAGATAATGATTATATTTACCATTACAACCTTAGATTAGATTACTCAAAGTATTTATCAAGTTCCATCCTTATCTCTCATCTCTTCTTACCTTAGTATGCTTTAAATTATGCTATGTTCTGTTTCTTTTGTTTTCTATCTTCTCACTTATTACTGTTATAATGTTTGATAAGTATATCTCAAGTCTAGTTTATCCTTGTGTATATCTTTGTGTTTAGACTAAATTTCTTAATCAAGTTTTCTTTATTAAGTTTTCTACATGATTTCTTAATTAAGTTTTCTACTTGCTTCCTAATCAAGTCTTCTTTATTAAGTTTTCTTCTTGCTTCTTTCATTAAGGTTTTTTTACTTGTTTATGAGTTAAAATTTTCCCTTGCATTTGTTTCATATAATAATTGTTTATTTATAGTAATCTTTAAAAATAATCTTGTCCTTAACAGATTAGGTGTTCATAATATCTTTCTTAGTTAAGAGTAATTTTCTTATGCAATAGATCACCATGTTTACCATCACCTGTAATTGGACCTTTTTTAGTTTGCACGTATTTGTAGAAGTTAAGTTAGATTTAATCCCATTTAGTTTCTTTACTTCTTTTGAAATCCAATTTGACACTACTCCTTCTCGAGTTCTAATCACAATGAATGCATATCCTCAAAACCCCCAAGGAGAGTGGAATTAGATAGTTTAGTTTAACTGTTATGTACATTTGTTAGTTGCATGTATAGTTTAGTTGTTGAAATTTATAAAGTATATCTAGTTGTTGTAATCTTATTTCCAATGTTATAATGCCTTGTGTATTTAGTTTCTGAAATTGATTTTTTCCAATGTTATAATGCCTTGTATAGTCAGTTTCTGAAGCTGTTTATAAAGATTTCTAATTCTTAGATTAAGAAGTGGAATAGTTAATTAATAATTAGTTTACTTTCTTAGAGTAGTATTGTTTATATCTTTACCTTTCAATATTTGTTTATAGAGTAGAGTAGTATAGATTGATACTTCTCTAGTCTAATACTCGACTTTAGTTTAATGACCTTAATAGTTGAATTTCTAGGAGTTTGACTCGGTTTTTCATTTTGAAAGATATTTCGATCTTTTCTTTATAAAAAAATTTCCAGGACACCCTAGGAACCCCTCTACCTTCGCATATACTTTGTGTCAGCTCTAAGTTTACCAACATCAGTCGATAATTGAATATTAGGTGAATTATTTAAGACATTATAACACCCAACATTTTTTGTGCCATTGCTTGGGAGTTATTCAATAAGGTAGAATAAGTAGAATCCCTTTACGAACTTTAGTAATAGGCTGGTGGCTGGGGAGAGGTAAGAAAAGAGGTAAAAACCTGCACATCTGTTATAACAGGTGCCCCCAAGTCCAGCAGTAGAAGTACTAGTAGCATAGGTTTTCCTTTGGTTTAGTTTTTCATGAATAGACCTAGAGATTCTAAGGGTAGATACATTAGAGCTAATTCTCAAAACCTCACTAAAATTCCTACTAACCTTTACAGGGGACGAAATATCCCAACCACTAACTCAACAGAAAGGTATCGAAGAACCCATATAGGAAGTAGTTTTACTTGGAAACCTAAAGAATTTATAGGAGAAACCATAGACATGGAAGAAATCCTGGCAGGAATTCCTAAGGATCCCATTGCTGAAGAAATTCAAGAGGGTTAACCTTTGGAAACCCTCAACCCTCCACTAGTGCAAAAACCTAACAATACAACTTTCTCATTAGTAGGGGATCCTAACTTTGTTGATTTCATTGATCCTGCCCATATACAAGCCCTCTTTGGCGGCTCAACAAATACAGTTATTTCACAGATAGAAACCTCCACAGTAGCACCTACTATCCCTATAGAATATAATAAAAAAATAGTTGATTGCAGGAAGATCTCCCTCGAAAAGGAACATTGGGGCGCCCCAATATCACCTCGAAAGGAGCCTCCTAGGTACATACTCTTTAGGAATCAAACCTACATGGAGATACAGGGAGAGAATGAAGATCATGACGAAGGAGAAAATGGAATTGAGACTACCTTTGGGTTCAAAACTAATATCCTAGGAGAAATGGGTTCTCAACTAGATGCTTTACAATCCAAGAAAAGGCAAGAGGAAGAACATGCAGCAATGAGTATTTTCTGTCCAAAATGCAGGACTAAACATCCCAAATGGGTATGCCCATTAAACAACATCTCTATATGTCATATCTGTATAGAGGAGTATCCAACAGATGATTGCCCATCGTTAC
The DNA here is from genome assembly GCA_001517045.1 of Pseudotsuga menziesii. Taxonomy (NCBI): domain Eukaryota; kingdom Viridiplantae; phylum Streptophyta; class Pinopsida; order Pinales; family Pinaceae; genus Pseudotsuga; species Pseudotsuga menziesii. The sequence goes on along the minus strand of LPNX011070253.1, from coordinate 140,113 downwards.
CAGGGTTACAAGCTATATATAAGAGTGGGGATGTTGGTGAAACATCTAGGAGGCCTACTTAGCAACCAAGGGACCCTCCATCATATCATAATTTGTCACCACAACCTCCACCTTATTACCAACCCTACCAACCACCTCAATAGTGGAACACTACAAGTTGGCAGCATTGGCCACCCCAGTATCCTCCTCCTCCTCATTTTACTCAACATCAGTATTGGCCACAGGGGTGGAGGGGATAGTCCTACCCCCAGCCACCACCTCTCTCTGCACCTAATCATCTGTATCCTCAGCACTCATCCAATACCGAGCAATGTTTACTAGGGTTTATGCCTCCAGTTCCTCTTATTACACAACAACCTCATCACTTCCAAAATACAAACCCTCCATGACCTACATTGTTACCAACACAACCAATACCTAACCTGAATAATAAACCAATTCAAGCTCTTAATAGCATTGAGTTGCAAACTCTTCCATCCTATGTCATTTCGACTATACCTCTACATGAGATACAATTACGATCTGGAAGAGTTATGGATGATAGGTCCCCAAGTCATCAGTCATCATTCGTGAAGAAAATGACGAAGAATATTCCAACAAAGTCATGAATGATGCCATTTTGCAGGATGTGCCTAAAATTCCAATGCATACCCATCCTCACCAAGAACCAACTCAAGAACGAAGAATCCCTCCATTTCCAGAAGCAATAGAAAAACCGGTAATCCACCTTGATTATGATATTTTGAATTAATTAAAAAATGTCTGTGTCAAGATCCCTCTATTACAAGTCATTAAGGATATACCAATTTACAGTAAAGTAATAAAGGAACTCTGCATTAAGAAACCAGGAAGGAAACAAAAATACCCCCCCACTATTCATGTTATAGGAGAAATGTCTGAATGCATGACTGACCAATCTAGAATTGCATAGTATACAAACCCAGGAAGTCCAATAGTGACTATTATCGTAAATAATAATTCCATAGGAAATAAACTTATAGATTTAGGGTCTTCCATTAATATGATGACCACTGCAGTCTTTTTACAGTTGGGACAATTTCTCCGACCGACCCCCTCAATTTTGGAACTAGCAGACTGCACTACAGTGAAACCTGCTGGGGTTCTAGATGACATTGTTGTATCAGTAGCCTCATGCATATATCCTGTTGATTTCATGGTAGTAGAATCAAAGGATCCTTCTAAAGGACATCCTATTATACTGGGAAGACCATGGTTGGCTACCGTCAACGCCTTCATAGGATGTAGGGATGCGGAAATGACCATTTCTAATGGGTTGTCCACACAAAAATTGACTTTATACCCCCCAGCACAACCTGGAATAGAAACCTTGTGGTGGTTAGATTGCCCCTTTGGGGATGAAAATATTGAAGAGCTCCTCTTTCCTAGCGACTACTCCTGGGCACTTTAGGAGCAAACTATTGAGAATGTATTAAACCAATTTGTCTTGTCAGCAACTTGTATATATTTTCCTCCATATTTTGCCCAATTCGATCAAATTTTTGGAGATGATTTTCAAGAAAATATGGCTCTATCAACATTCAAAAACACCATGTGTCTTTGCAATTGAAGAGCACATAGGGTCTTATATCGTGCCTTGTGAAGTTATCCCTGGGAAGGTCTTACACATAAATGTAGGGTCAACCGAGAGTCAACAAAAACAATTGCTTAAGGTCCTTAAAAGTAAATCCGTAGGATTTGCATGGGAATACACTGACATGAAAGGTATACACCCTGAAACTTGTATTCACCATATTTACATGGATTCCAGTATATCCCCTATAAGGCAGCCTCAGAGGAGGATGAACCCTGCTTCTAAAGATATAGTGAAGAAGAATTAAAAAAACTTCTTAATGTTGGTTTCATCTATCCTATCTCCGATAGTAAATGGGTGTCTCCTCTAGTGGTAGTCCCAAATAAAGTCACATGGAAATGGCGTATTTGTGTTAATTTTAGAGAGCTAAATAAGTTCACTCTTAAAGACTACTTCCCTTTTTGCTTTATTGATCAAGTGCTAGATGCTCTGTCTGGTAAGCAATATTTTTCCTTTCTTGACGGGTATAGTGGATACAATAAGATTTTAATAGCACCCTAGGATCAAGATATGACCACTTTTACATGCCCTTGGGAAACATACGCCTATAGAGTTTTTCCATTTGGCTTATGTAATGCACCTGCCACTTTTCAACATGCAGTTTTAGGAATTTTTGCTGATCTTATACACAACTGTGTAGAGGTGTATATGGATGAGTTTACATCCTATGGTAATACCTTTCAGGAGGCCTTTGATAACCTTGAGAAGGTCCTAACCCGATTTCAAGAAACAAACCTATCCCTTAGTCACGAAAAATGCAAAATGTTATTAACAAAAGGCATAATTTTGGGGTATCATGTTTCTTCCCAAGGAATCAAGGTAGATCCTGCAAAAATAGAAGTAATTGTTGGCCTTCCTTCTCCAAAAACTCAAAAAGAGGTAAGAGGCTTTCTTGGCCATGCAGGCTATTATCGTCGTTTTATTGAAAATTTCACTAAAATAGCTGAACCATTGTTTAATAAATAGTCTATGCCATTAATAAATTTTGTCATTATATTACAAGAAATGAAGTTTTGTGCATACAGACCATTCTTCCATTAGATTTTTGATGAATAAACCAATTACCGATGGTAGAGTAACCCGATGGATTCTTCCATTACAAGAATTTAATATCACTGTCGTCGATCGACCTAGTAGATAAAATTTGGTAGCATATTTCCTCTCTCGTATTCAACATGATGAGGGTGCTAAACCTGTTGAAGATACTTTTCTCGATGAACATTTATTTGCAGTGTCTTTTCAAACCCCTTGGTTTGCAGACATTGCCAATTATTTAGCAACTGGGAAATTACCAAACCACTTGTCCCCACATGAGAAGCATTGCATTATAGTCCAGATATCTAACTATTCTTGGGTTGATAATGACCTCTTTCGCATTGGTCCCGGCCTTATTATTAAATGATGTGTACGAGAGGACGAGATGACAAAAATCCTCCATGCATGCCATGATGGACCATGTGGAGGACACTTTTCTGACAAGCGGACGACATACAAATTATTACATTTTGGTTATTACTGGCCAAGCATTTTTAAGGATGCTTCCAGATGTGTTAAAGCATGTGATAGCTTCCAAAGAATGGGTAGACCTACGTCATTTGATGAGATTCCTTTTTAGCCTCAGGTCATGATTGAGCCTTTTGAGAAGTGGGCTCTTGATTTTGTAGGACCAATTTCTCCCATGTCATGTAAGAAGAAGTATATCATGGTTTGCACAAACTATGTTACCAAATGGGTAGAAGCTAAATCTTTGTTTAGAGATACAAAGAAATCTGTGGTAGAATTTATATATGAAGAAATATTCACTCGATTTGGTGTGCCAAGAGAAATTGTCACTGACCAAGTTTCTCAATCTTCCTCTAAATTAATGAAATAGCTTACCACGAAATATGGTATACGACATTGCAAATCCTCACCTTACCATCCACAAGCCAATGGCCAGGTAGAATTAACCAATAAGGTATTGGAAGCTATCTTAACTAAACCTATTCAGCTACATCATAAGGATTGGGCAGATAGACTCCTAGGGGCCTTGTGGGCCTATAGGATAACATGGAGAAACACTACTGGTCATACCCCCTATGAGCTAGTATATGGAAAACAAGTCCTTTTATCTATCGAGTTCCAAGTTAAGACATTTTGTATGGCCGCACAACTAGGTATGGATTTGGACGAGGCACATAAACAACGAGTTTTACAGATTCATGAGTTAGATGAAATTAGACAGGATGCACTCCAAAGAACAATGTTAATACAGAATCAACGGAAGAAATCGCATGCTAAATTTATTAATCAAAAGAAATTTAATGCTGGGGATTGGAAATTACTATTCGAATCAAGGTACAAAATTTTTGAAGGAAAATTAACTACTTGTTGGATGGGTCCATATGAAGTAGTTATATCTTTCGATAATGGGTCAGTAGAAATTAAGACAATTGATGGTTCACAAATTTCCTTTGTATTAAATGGACACAAACTTAGACTTTACCACCAACCAATATCTAAACATGATTTCGTACAAAATGTCTTGCAGCAAAAGGAGATGGAACTGGTTGAAGAGGAAATTATTCCTCCTCCTCCTGATCCTTAAAGTTATTTTAGGTTGTCATTACTTGTATATATGTAAATATGTTTGTGTTATCCCAAATAAATAAGAGTCATTTCTATCAAATTAACTACATTTATATAGAGGTTTCATTCCCATGATCATCTGTTGAAGTTTTGTTAATTAAAGAAGAAAGACTCTTTTTCCTTTTTTCAATCTTATGAATCTTATAGATGCTTTTGTTATGAATAAATATGAATTATCTAACAAGTGATTTTGCAATTGATTACAAATACTTGATCTCTATAAGTAGCTCATGAGGTATTATCTGAAAATGGAGGTACACTAAAATACTCATATTGTATCTTAACTCTTTTTGGGTACTTTCAAAAATTGAAGTTTATAGTGAAAATTAAAAAGAATTCTCTGTATATCATTTTCTCTATGATTCGTTATGATTTTATATATGGTATTTTGATTCATACATGTACATTTTTTATTTATTAGGACAGTTGCTTGAAAGGCCTACTCTAATTATCATGTTCTTCATATTCTCATCTTACACCTATGGACTACTAGTTCATCCTATACTTATTATCAAAACTTGTCTCTTAAGCATTTTTGTGGTAACTCGAGAGTAAGTGGAATTTCTGCTTGTGGGGAACATTATTGATTTTTTATGAAGGAGATAAAATGAGAGATCAAGGGACAATTTTAAGTTATTCTCTTTTGACATGATCTACGATTTTGTCCATTATAAAATTTACTTATAAGGTTTTCTCTAGAAAGTTGAATTATGTGTTTAGTAGGCTTAACACGCTCTAGTACCAATCAGATTCCATATATTTAAAATCATTATACGAGGCAAACCCGTCGGGGTACTGAACAGGCCTACTGGCAGCGGGTCAATGCTAAGTAACATCTTAAAACAAGGAAGCTCGGTAAATGCAATTAAACCCATCGGGGTACTAAACAGTCCTGCTCGTAGTGGGACTATGCTTGCATGGTACCAGGATAAACCCGTCGAGGTACTGAACAAGCCTTCTGGAAGCAGGGTAATCTTGGGTAAAAGAGATCTGGTTAATGCACCACTATGCACATGGTTCATCGAGAATGATAAGATATATATATATATATAGAGAGAGAGAAAAAAAGAGAAAAATACTAGAATATATAAATACATGCTTAGGCCAATTGTTTATGATGTCATTAGAGAATGGTTGTAAGTTGGGCTTGGACCCAGCCATCTAATTCAACCAATACCTAGGATATAATTATCCTAGAAATGGGACCCATAGCTATAAAATCTCACAAACTCCATAGGTAAACTCAAAATATTCTTGAGAATGACAAGAAATCCTTACAATGAGGCATGGATGACTAGCTTTTCTTATGGCATTTTCCGAGTTACATTATCATTATTTATTTGGTTTTTCTAAGCACTATTATTAAACTGTTGAATGTACATATCTAAATCATTTCCATTTATTAGTTAGTTTTTATTTTTCTTGCAAAAATGATAACAACATGATAGAACTATGTATTAAACTATTTTGAAATTACTTATTTTTTCTCCCATGGCTTGAGGACATGCCATATTTTTGGTTTGGGGGAGGAAGATTATGCAGTGAAGATTATACTGTCTTTATTTTTCTGACTATTTATATAAAGGTTCATTTATCTCTGAAAAATGACAAGTGTTTTTAGGATAATTAGTAGCAACCTGATCCAGTGAAGCATATTTTTACAGAAAAAACCTATACGAAGGATCATATGCATGACCATATGAAGGGTCGAATGCTGGTCCGAATGGAATGCCAAATGACGATTTGAATAAAAACTGTGATATTATAGTACTCATGGTTAAGTGTGTTATGGTGTTAGCTTAATTTTGCTTTAGGGAAAAATTTTAAGTTAGCTGAGCTATACCTATAATTATTAAGTCACATCTACATGGTTATAAGAGCAATATGACTTTAGTAAGACTGATCTCGACCTATGATTTTGTATGATTTTAACATGATACGATATTTTTTAAACCCCATATGGATGTGATATGACCTTAGGATCTTTTTAGTCATCATTATACTACCATCACACTTATCCTTTTATCTAATTCCACGTGTAAACCATCAAGTGATCGATCCTCATGTTAATTCAAGTTATTATGGTTGTGAATGTGGTTTATGAAATCGTATTGATTAATATGTTCAACTTGTCCAAAGATTTACTTTGGACATGGTTGAACTGATCAAAACCTTACCAACTCTAACGCATGCGTCCTTTGATGGCACACGATTCAAGATTCGCCATGATGGAACGATCATCTAAACATGCCAAGTGTCTGTCGTGATCATTGAATCGCTCGTATGGAGCACATTTTAAACTCACCTTATTGTGATTTTATTTCCATTATGTCGCCCTCACTTACCGTTGTCCCTGCAAAGTCGTTTTGGTCACCATCTTCCTATACCCTTTGCAAACCTTGCATCCTTGCCTCTGTCTAAACAATATCGAACCGTCTTGATCCTGAAAATTATCAGGATCTGCTCCAAATGGCAAAGTTTCAAGAATGTAGGGAGATTTTCTTTTGGGATGGATGGAACCCGTTTCTTCACCTTTTGCAGGGGTGTGATGAAGAAATTTCGCTACTTTTTTGTGATGGGTTTTGATGGTAAGTTGGCCAGAGTTGGTCATCTCGTTTTTTAGGTAACCAAGGAGACTATCTCCCTCATGAATAAGCTCCCAAGGGAAGGTACTCGCTGTCACAAACACTGGTTTCTCCCTCGGTCATCTCACAACTTCTCTCTCAAGCCAGAATTCCAGCATGTTGCAGGTGCCAAAGGATTCCATCAAGAATAAATTAAGCCCGAATACCTTAACCCTCTGTTCTTCATCATCTGCCTCATCATCTACGAGGGTAATTTCAGTGTATTCAAAGCTTGCCATCTTAGTTTACTAGCGCATTTTGTTAATTGGCAGTTTCTCAATTTTCCATTTTATTTCCTAAAGATCTTGGAGAAAATGTTAGGAAAAGTTAGGAAGAATACCATTAATCCTAGGGGAATTTTTTATCACCATAGCATGATCAATCTCTTGATCTTGGATCAGCTCAAAATGAGGAATCAAACTTGGGATACTTTTGTGTTCAAAGTTCTAAATCCTCACCTCAATATTCAAAAATTCCCTAGGCATCTCTGTAATCGTGAATCCAATCAAACCCCATCCGCACAGAAGAAAATCCCCAACATCGTGCACATCGATGAAGATACATCAAAAGCAAGCCCGTCTGCCCACTTTACCCCTGTTAATCCTATGTCTGCTCAGTTTTTACCTTTTCTACGAATTCGTACTAGGGACTAGAAAGAAAAAGTTGCCTAGTCCATTGTTCAGCCCATCGTGCAAACTAGGATTCAGCCTGATATTCAGTCCGGTCATCCAGATAGTATGGTTGAAGCAGATAAACTTGACCCAGACTCACCTTTGTACACATTGGATAGTGTCTCAGCTGAATTGCTTAAATATTTTGCTCGTGAGACTGTCCCTGCACCTACTCAGGGCATGAGTATTGAAATACAAGTTCCCTCTGTTGACCTTGAGATACCATCCAAAGAACTGAGTTCGTCTCTAGACACGAGACACATGCAAAATCATCCACTCCTAATCAACCAATAGTAGGCCAATTAACTCAAGAATTGGCACAGTTAGTGATTTAGAATGAAGAATACGCCAAGTTAATTGTAGAACTTCGACAAGAGAATAAGGATTTGCATCTGCAAGTTAAGGTCCCGAAGAACTCAACAAGGCTATCAATTCATCACATAACTCTCGACAGGAGAGGCATGTTGTTTTAAAATCTCAGGCAAAGAAATTGAAGTTTAAATCCCCTATTTCATCTGTTAAGTCGAAGGCAACTGCTAACATAGCTCAGCCTTCTTCCTGACTCATCTTTGTTTTGCTCAATGGGACCTGAAATCTCTCTGGTTTGGGGGAATGTTGATCTTAGTTTTGTTACTATTTTTGAATGATAAACTACTCTTTTAACATCTGTTTTGTCACCTTTTTGACATATTCCTGACATAAAGCTTATCATTCAACCTCAGGTATGAATACATTTGGGATTTATGCAAATTTTGGTTTATTCTTATTATTTTGTGATTTTATTAATCAATTCGATGATATTTGGAAGTTTGTTTGATTTATGAAATTGTTTTGCAAGTTATAGTATTTGCGTGAGTTGATATTAGACATGTACCCACGCTAGATATGCACAAATTTCATCCAACTCACCGTTCAACCCGTCGATAAAACCGTACATTGTTCGTTGGCATATTCCTGAGCGTTAAAGTGTAGAATGGTTTTCAGTTTCTTTGTTTCCCATGCATTCGATGAATGGATGATCCTCGCTCTAGAAGACTAGCCATCCTACCTTCTTCGTTCGAAACCATGACTCATGCCCCATGTCAGCAAGAAACAATATGCCGTAGCCCGCGTGAGTAGAACCGCCACACAAAAGAGCAGGAGAACGACTGTGTGTTGGCACATGATCGGTTGTTTGTAATAATGGTTGAATATTTTAGGAGCAGACAACCACTGAAAGGGTCGACCTGCTCATCCTTGTAAAACACTATATATACCTACCTCCAAGCGAGAGCATAGATAGCTAGTATGTTAATTAGTCAACATTAGGAGAAACTCTATAATACTGTTCTAAATTTTAATATAAGTCATATTTCTGTTGTTCATCTTTGTTCTTGTCTTTATGAGTGATTGAAGAAAAACCCTGATTGTTGAGAGGGCCCCTCAACAACCAATAGTCTCCATTTATGTGTGTATTTTCGTCATTTCTTTTCTTGCAATAAGCATAGTTTCATTTCCAATTTGTTCATGTAATTGAGTTTCCTGTAATCAATTATCTCATTATTTCCTGTAGTATGTGTTTTATTGTGAGTGTTACTTTGTAGTCAATATAGTTTCATTTCTAGCATTACATAAACCGCATAGTTAGTTTCCTTTCCAGTCGTTTTACAGTTTTTTGTTCAATTTTATTGTGATAGTTACATTTGAATTGTTGTATATCTTAGATTTAATTTACAATAGATTTAGTTCTGTTAACTCTTGGTTTGTTATAGATTTACTTTGATTACACTTTCATTTGGTTTATAATGCATTAGACAATAGTTTCCTTATAATCATGAATTAGTATAAGTCTTTTCGCTGATAGTTTGATTACTGAATAAGTTTACTTACTTTCCTTTATGCGTCTTGTTTGCATGTGCACAAAATCAGCTGATAATTAGATCATTTACACCATTTTTCACTATTTTCTATATACATACTGCCATACAGACAACCTGTTCATCCTTTTATTCAGACCATCCACCCAGTCTGCTATCCAGTCCTTTGTTCAACCTTCAACATTCCCATTTTGTTTTAAACCTGTTTTGAAGTTCTGTTTCTTTACCTTTCGAATTTTGTTTTGTTTTGGGTAATTAGATAATGATTATACTTACCATTAGGACCTTAGATTAGATTACTCAAAGTATTTATCAAGTTCCATCCTTATCTCTCATCTCTTATTACCTTAGTATGCTTTAAATTATGCTCTGTTCTGTTTCTCAAGTCTAGTTTATCCTTGTGTATATCTTTGTGTTTAGACTAGCTTTCTTAATCAAGTTTTCTTTGTTAAGTTTTCTACTTGCTTTCTTAATTAATGTTTCTTTATTAAGTTTTCTACTTGCTTCTTAATTAAGTCTTCTTTATTAAGTTTTCTACTTGCTTGTTTCATTAAGTTTTTTTTTACTTGTTTATAAGTTAATATTTTCCCTTGCATTTGTTTCATATAAGAATTGTTTATTTATAGTAATCTTTAAAAAGAATCTTGTCTCTTAATAGATTAGATGTTCATAATATCTTTCTTAGTTAAGAGTAATTTGCTTATGGAATAGATCACCATGTTTACCATCACCTGTAATTGGACCTTCCTTAGTTTGCACATATTTGTAGAAGTTAAGTTAGATTTAATCCCATTTAGTTTCTTTACTTCTTTTGAAAGAAACTTTGACACTACTCCTCGAGTTTTGATCACAATGAATACATATCCTCAGAACCCCCAAGGAGAGTGGAACTAGATAGTTTAGTTTAACTGTTATGTACATTTGTTAGTTGCATGTATAGTTTAGTTGTTGAAGTTTGTAAAGTATATCTAGTTGTTGTAATCGTATTTCCAATGTTATAATGCCTTGTGTAGTTAGTTTCTAAAATTTCTTGTTTCCAATGTTATAATGCCTTATATAGTCAGTTTTTGAAGCTGTTTATAAAGCTTTCTAATTATTAGATTAAGAAGTGGAATAGTTAATTAATAAGTAGTTTACTTTCTTAGAGTATTATTGTTTATATCTTTACCTTTCAGTATTTGTTTATAGTAGTTTACTTTCTTAGAGTAGTATTGTTTATAACTTTACCTTTTAGTATTTGTTTATAGAGTAGAGTAGTATAGATTGATACTGCTCTGGTCTAATACTCTGCTTTGGTTTAATGACCTTAATAGTTGAATTTCTAGGAGTTTGACTCGGTTTTTCATTTTGAAAGATCTTTCGATATTTTCTTTGTTAAAATATATCCACAACACCCTAGGAATCCCTCTACCTTCACATATACTTTGTGTCAACTTTAAGTTTACCAACCTCGATCGATAATTGAATATTAGGTGAATTATTTAGGATGTTATAACAACCAGCACATATGATGTAGGATAGTTCTTCGAATGGTGTCATTATTAATATTCTTGAGCTTTGTTTATCAATCCTATAAGTCCAGGTGCTATGGTAGCAGTCACCACTTTCATCTTTATAAAAGATCATTCCTTGTTCTAGGTCCAAATTTCAAATATGCTCCAATAATGCTTCTATGTCTCGTCAAAGAGGCATCTTTCTTCGAGATATCAGTGTTGTTTTCCCGTTCAATCCATTTCTATGGTGAAGAACATATAGACATGAATGTTAGGGGAATATTGTCCTTAAGGATGCAAAAGATTATGCTGTTAATTATTACCCTTTTTAGGATATGTCTACTGCAAACATCCATTGAGGTTTCAATCATCATAATTTAAATGCAACTATATGAATTCCATATGCAATGAGACCATTCGAAGACAATATTCCACTATCCTTTGGGACAAGCAATTCAAACATATCCTTGCCACTTGGTTTGGAAAGGATTTAAGAAATAAATAAAATTATAATATTTTATTTTAACCTTTTGCCAGAAATTTTTGGGTTGAATATTTTCTCTCTCTTTTATGCATGATTTGACTAGATATATTCAGGATTCGATTGGTCCTTCTGTAATGGGTGGTCCGGCTCTTGAAATCCTTTTGACAAATATTCAATGAGCTTGGTTCTTTCATGTTACCTTAAATTGTTTTGGTGCATGGTTGACATCCCCTATTTGTATTCAAGGGTCAGTTATTTAAACAAAATGCCTCAGTTTGGACTAGAGTTATCACTTTAGACTGGAGTTATTATCTCAGATAGATCCAAAATGACAAAGTACTAAATAACCAAAACATGTTCAGTAAATCAGTATTCTTCAATAATTGAATTTGAAACACAATTTATATAGTTCCTTTTTTTATACGTGAAAATACTTCCTTGATATGGACTCTGGGTAACAATTATTTCCACAAGAAGATACCTTTTAGGTTAAATCTTAAGCTTGAAATATAGGGGTTTTAGAGCCACGTTGATCACATCTTTTCACAAGCCATGGGTTACCTTCTCTCCATTATATTTTGAGTTGAGCTGTTGGGCATTTTCCATTTATATTTCCTCTTCCAAGAAGCACACACAACATTTCAATGTGATGTTGTAACGTCCCCGACCCTCTGACCGGCGAAGAGGACGCTACTAACACCAAACATATGGGCAAACAACCCCATGACCACGAACAGGCATATAATGATGAAATAAAAAGCTTAAAAATAATACATACTAAGATGCATAATCCTTCATATACATAGCGGAAGCAAACATACATTAATTCAAGCATTCCACCTGTTCATCATATTCATTAATCAGTAAATATAATTGCAAAAGTAAAATGGACAACAATACTCATCTGATAGGAACTCGTCCCGCAACTAGCTACGTTGCTGCAATGTTCCACCCAACCATAGGCCAGCGTGCTCATCAATCTCTCAGCAACACTGCCACCCCCGATCTGGGCATGATTCCTCAAGGAATAAGGGTCAAAGCAAGCTTACACATAGCCAAGGTACACCAATCATCCAATCCCACACAGTAGGGTTTATCAGGCTATCAAGGAGATAGGAAAGGATAAATGCTAAGCTGGTGACCTCAAACACCATTTTTCTCAAGCATACCCAGCCTCTAATCCTACTCTCAATAGTCTGAAGACCAACCACTACATATTGCAGCAAAACAAACAGTTCATAGCTCTGTGAAGAAGATGAAGACCACAGGGTGACAACCCCAAACAAAAGGATGAACACGGCTCAAGTCCTCAAGACAACTCAGAGTTGTTCTTGGCCCTAGCATGGCCAAAAAAACTCAGCAGCAACCCCAAAAGGGTTCTTGTATACATAGCAAGCCAACCCAGGGTAAATCAACAGTCCCAACTTCACAATGAAATGATGGCAACAATCTACAGTCCGCAATGGACAAGAAACCAAACTCCCAGCATGGACAGGGGAAACATAGACACACAGCAAAACCCCAAAAGGATGTTTGCACATGTAGCAACTCAACCAGGGACAGATCAATAGCTCAATCCCATAAAGAAACAATGGAATAATACACAATCTACATATGGGGAAGGAACCGATTCTCAATCTGTGCGTGAGGGTAAAAGGACACAGCCAAAGAAAAACTATGAATGAATAGATCACGACCACCATTCCACGGTGGAGTAAACAGAACGCTGCTGCACAGTCTGGTAATGGTAGAAGATACAAACTCCCTACGTGAACAGGGGGAAGACATATCACTCAGAAAACCATGGAAAGGAACCCCATAGTGAATAATCACAGCAGCGTTTTACAGTCCGACAATGGAGGGGTCAAAACACAGACTTCCTGTCTGAACGAGAGAAAGAAAGTTTCTCCGATTAGCAAGGCGGTATGTGAAAGGACTGGCGAACCCCCCAACAAGAAATCACACCCCTTCTTAACTCAGCTCTGTGTGAGGAAGATGAATCGGCCCCCCTAGGAGTCCCTGCGTGAGAGCGAACCCAACGGCCCAAAGAGTGGCATAGTGATGGTTCCCTTACCCATGTGAAGGTGGAGAGACGGCTAGTGGAGTGAGCGTGTGGCAAAGACTGACAGTGCTGCCACCCTCCACTTCCAGCAATAACTGCCTCAACAACTCAGCAGAACATTAAAGTGGTGGTTGGATGAGACAAGGGAAGATGAGCAAAACAAACAGGGTGGTGACACATGGCAAACTCCCAATGACCCCCTTAACCTTAGGAATCATGCCCTTTTCATTAAACGTTGCACCCTCGTAGCTGGCTATAGGTTTATTTTAATTGTTGTGCGTATTTACATGATGTCGAACTATAATGTGTCGGATAGCACGATATACCATCGGCAACTATCCCTATTGCTGAAACATACACAACCAAATCGATTGTGGGATTTTTCCTTTAGCTCCTCACCACGATTAATTACATTATATACATCATGTACCTTTTAATGTAACCGGGGTCAAAACTGGGGACATCACAATCCCCTCCCCCTTGGAATAACACCGTCCTCAGTGTTCTGATACATAGGGATACATATACAATTTTCACATCCAAAATTTCAAAATTTTGCAGATCTGTCCCACATTCAATTATTTACTTTGAATGTTCAGGACCAAGCCCCTCAGCTTCCATGAACTTATCCTACTGGTTCTCAGCTTTCGGCTTATCCCAAATCCTAGGAACTTTGTGGCTGCTTCCCTCTTCATGTTCCCTCGTTGGATAGTATCGGCATAAATGATGTCCTCCGCATTCCCAACATTTCACTGGTTACTTCATCTTTACCTACTCAATTTCCTTTGAGTCTTCATGCTTGGACTGTTTCTCAATGGATCGCTTGGATGAATGTCCCATCATTGATCCACCTTCCTTTCCTTTGTCGATTGCTCCCAGAAGGATTTTCACCTCCCTTTGCAAACCAATAGAGTCTTGCAAAATCTGGTGGTTCATTTCATTCTTCCTTTTCTGTATCTTGAGCATCTCTCCAAGATTTTCTTGGGTCCTGGCAATCATTTGAAGGAGAATTCCAGCCAAGTCTAGCAAATTTTTGTTTACTGCCATGATCAATGTGCACCACTGGATTTCACCTTTCTCACCTGTGAAATTCATCATTGAAATTCTGTTAGACCAAGCATAATATAGGCATTAATATCAGTCATTTAATTGCCCAATTGGCATGCCAGTCCAAGCCTCATCAAGGAGACTTTCATATTTTTCATGCCTTCCCAACAGGCACATGATCTCATTCATGTCCTTTCTTAGGGCATGAATTAACCATTCCAGCATTCACAATTTACTTTAAGCAAATACACACATTCTATTTTCAGTCATACATGCATTCAACAACCTTTTGTTTTCACAATGCATAAACATATATATATATATAATAAAAAGGCAAGAGAGAGCAGCAAGAGTTTTTCCCCTCTTTGTTTTGTTCCATCTTGGAACCCACACCACTGTTATGGCTTTTCATGCTCTCAGCCTCTTTCACTTCACTGTGAATGCTGGACCAATCCCTCTTGGTCATGACACTTAGTGTCTCCGGTCTATTTCAGACCTCTCAACCATGGAGTCTCCTCACATGGCTTGTCTCGGCTGCTAGGACCTTCACAGTCTTACTAGCACCTTTTTCATCATTGCTCATTCTGAGCTCTTTAGGACAGCCACATGTCCACGTGCACCCCTAGGATGCTTTCATAGTCCTCACTCCCAACGATACCTATATCCAAACATTGAATAGATTCACCTGTTTAGTTTATTCTCATTGGTTTTATGTCTAGAACAAGAGTTTAAAACATCATAACCAAATCATATACACATGTATATTTATAAGCAAAATATTGCAAAATAATCCAATACTTATTTGTATTGCGTGTTTCCTTGTTGGTCCATAGGATACTGCTTTGCTTTGCAAGCCTTGGGATCGCCTATGGACTTGGATGTTAGGTCAGCACGCAGGTTGCTTCACAACATCCTTTTATATATATATCAGGCACAGTCAAGCCAACCCTCGTTGGTTTTATCAGACTGTCAATAAATCACCTGTACTTATATCAATAACCAATCATCATCCAAGCCAACCCTCGTTGGTTTTATCATGCCATCAACAACAACACATGCCCTTATATCAACCATAAATGACCATTTTCCATATCACCTAGAGACCACACTGTCAACTACATTTTCTTATCGTGACAACACAAGAAATATAAGCATATTCGTTAGCATTATTGCTCTAAAATTGTAACAATATTTCACACCATTCACTATCAAGTATTGAGACACCAGGAGTGCGTCCACTCCCTAGGGTGTAATCAATATTGAAAAATCCCTTCATGATCTGACATCAGAAATGTGTGCACACTTGTCTGGTGTGTATCATGTAGGCCCTGTTCATACTCAAGCAATCGGTTCTAATGGAAATAAAATCAAAACATGTTCTACATATGTAATTTTAACAATCTAATATGCATATTCTTAGCTAGGGTCATAGAAGACTTATCCATTTGCTGAGGCAGTATTCCTTCTTTAAGGAGGAATGGGGGCTCCCTTCTCTGAGTTGACAGTCCCTCGGTTTTCCATCCCAATTCCTTCTTACTTTTCATATCCACACATGTCTTACTGACATAATCTATACCATCTCACTCATGTTGCTTACCAAACATGTAGTGCAGACGAGACATTTCCAAAATGTCCAATGGAGTTTCCCTTGAAGCCCATTTCAAGATAAAGGAAAACCTTCCCATGAAGTTTGGCTCCTGCAGGCCATCACACATGATCTTTCTACAATGTGTACCCCTGGCACATTCAACAAATATCCAAACAGTCAATCATTATCCGATAATACAATCCAAATTGATTGTCCATAACCAAGCAAATGACATTAGTAATTAAATACAATAGGAATTGCAACTTTGTTTACTACAGAAATCGATTTGCTTGGCAATGAGGTGATCCTCAATTGTGGGTCTCTTGTGAGCAGCACCATCATATCCATTATGATTTTATGCTTACTAGCATATCATGGACACCCACTTACAATGCGTCCTCCTGACACAATTCTATGCAAGCCAATAGTGATTAGTAGTTGTCAGCAATTTCTCAAATCTGAAATTTACAAATTCAAATTTACAACTCATTATGCATACAAACTATTATCACACCCATGAGACTCTTCTCATGAGGTTTGGCTCTTTCACATGGTAGATTCTAGCATTTTTCATGGTCTTACCCATTTTTCCATATCCCAAACAATCTACCTGAAACCTGAACTTCAATCAGCGAAACATTTGGTAAGTCTTG
This sequence comes from Pseudotsuga menziesii, assembly GCA_001517045.1. Taxonomy (NCBI): domain Eukaryota; kingdom Viridiplantae; phylum Streptophyta; class Pinopsida; order Pinales; family Pinaceae; genus Pseudotsuga; species Pseudotsuga menziesii. The sequence continues at coordinate 123,395 of LPNX011070253.1, read as the reverse complement.
ATGCCTATAACTTCTTTCCATTGCTACAACAATCATGAAGCAATTTTTAGAATTTATAAAATTCAAACATTTCCAGCTGTTAATCACATTAATATTACCAAAACTCATTTACTTCATGAAATCATTATCATACTTTAAAGTACAGGGTACAGTCACATCATTCATGTAATTTAAATGAAATGTTTAGATACTCCTTACTTCACAAGCGTATCATTCGTACCACCTTGCTCTTTCATAGAGCATTTTTGGCAGCCAATTGATCATGACTACCCTCTTCATGCACTTACTATCCTGCATTCATAATAGCCTTGTTACCACCTAAGTTGTACTTAGTGGTTTTTTATCAAGTGAGCCTGGTGAACCAGACAAGGATAACTTGTTTGGACTTCAGAAGACATGTGGAAGTACTTCTGGGAAGTGCTTGTTGTATCATATCACATGTTCATACCCCATGGGGAATTGTAATAAATGTTCTAGTATGATAGTGTCTGTAAAAGACTCGGTCTCTTAGACTTTATTTGTCAATCCGATTAGCCCAGGGTGTTTTTTCCCTTGGTTATTATTCGTTGTTGAATGAACGACTGATAATTTTTGAGTTTTTCACTCCATACCTCCAAAGTTGGGGTGGTCGGCTTGGAAGTTATGCCTATTGAGGTTATTAGAGTCTATTGTCAATGTATAAACATGCTAGACATCTTTTTTGAGTCATATGAACATGTCTAAGTCCCCCTGGGTGTTTTTCAATTTTTCAATTTTTTAGTTTTTTCAGTGTTTTTTATTAAAATTTAATTTTTCCAAAACTTAGGCTATTTTTTAATAGTTTAATTGGAAAAATTGATTTTGTAATAAAAGTGGGCCAAATAATCGGTGTCAGTCATGTAGGTGCTCATTTTCAAGCTAAGAGCACCATGTAAACCCATGGACCCACTATTTCCTAGTTTTGAGTGATTTTCCATCACTCAGGTCAGAAAGCCCCAAAAATTAATTATTGATTATTTTAATTAATAAATTGATGAATAATGGAGCAAATCCAAAATCATAGATCAGTGGATTCTCAGTCGATTTGATTGAAATCAGTCAGATCTGAAGCAGATTCATTGGATCTGACAAATCCTTGACAGAAGGAGGTGATCAAATCAGATCCAGAGTTGATCTTCAGCATCCTTTATGGGGAATTTCGCCCTCCCTCTCTCCTCAACACGTTTTGTCTCATTTGGATGAGTTTTGGTCGATGCTTCAGTCAACAGGTTGAGGTGTCAGTCAGATCAGCTCTCCGATTGACAATTGCACTCAGTGAGACTTAGATCTGGCTCAGTTAGAAACAGATCGGGCATTGATGGACTCTCCATCAGCATATTTGGTCTATCTCCTTGGGATTTGCACCCCCTCTGGGCTGGATCTCCTATTTTTTGTATATATCTAAGCACAGCCCCCTCTTCCAAGCTAGTTAAACTGGGATTGAGGTGCTGCTGCTATTGTAACTCTGTAATTCTTCATTTGAAATAAAGAAAAGCTTTGGAGGCAATACGGTGTGGTGCCGTTACATGTGTGGATGATTATTGCCATTGTTTTACTGAGGTAACCTGTATCTGTGGTCATTTTTTGCTAATTTCTTGTAGATTTGTGGTTAAGATTGGTAATTAGCTTATTACAATCTTGATAGGAAAGGTGTTGTTCAATAAGTTTACTGACTGTCACTCTCCTTAGATGCATGTTTAGAGACCTAGATTTAGCATGTCCTATAAGCTTATATGCATGTTATCTTGAATCTCTTTGTATGTACTAATCGGATCTCACAAGTTTCTTGGCAAGTTCTTTGATTTCAGCTGAGTTGCAGGTTCATACTTTGGAGAGGATGCTGATCTAGTTTGCTTCTTCATTCTCCTCAAAACATTTCAAAGGAATATTCCCTCGACATTCCACTTGAAATCTCTACTGCGGATCTTCAAGGAAACCAACACTTTTCTCCTCTTCTTCCTCCCTCAAAATCAACACTTTACCCGGTTACTTGGTTCAGTTCATAGTTGTGATTTCATTTGGATCTGTTTCATCAAAGTAAAATATACATAGATCTGATATTTCATAGCTCATAACCTAGATCTTGCACTTAAAAAGGTTTCATAAGCATTCTAGATCTAGCTGTAGGGAAATCGTTTTTTTTGCATGAAAATTTAAAGGAAACTTGTAGATCACATGCATTAGATTTCTTTTCGCTGTTATAAAATTCAATATTCTGCAATATTAGTGCATTCTTGTTGGCTTCACAAAAATCAAGCCAAGATCCCAAGGAAATCTTGCTTTCCTTGGTTCCTTTTCTGCTTGTTTAGCTAGTTTTAACTTCATTTTTTGTGAGATAAGGTAGGCTGATCCAAAGGTACTCTTAAAGTGATTTTGGGCATTTGTTATTCTAATATGTTCATTGTATTTTATTAGTTCTGACAGAATGGAAAGGAAGCTGCTGTCCGACGTGGCCTCGGGAGCGCTCAAATCCCCCCAGGGGTCTCCTTTTTCACTAAAAAATCAAGACTTTTCCAAAGTTGTAAAATCTTGGTTTCAGCCTATATAAGGACCAAGAATTTTCTGATAATTTTATTTCACTGATTCTGTAACCAATAATAAATAAAATTATCTTTGGAATAGGCTCTTTCGAGCCCATTCCCCATCCCCCCTGGGGGGATTTGTGTCGGTGCCTTTTTCGTCGATTTCTGTTTATTTCCTTTTTACTAGCATTGATCTAATTTGCAAGGTAGTATACTTGATTTTGTTATTAATTCCATACTCCATATCTTACATTTCAAAGTAATCGTAATACTTACCCCACGATTTCCCGATTGACCCGAAAGGGGAAAGAGATTCGTGGTAGGATTAATTAAGAAACTAGAACTGTGTATCTATTTGCTTTTTTCTATAATTTTTTTATCAGCAAATTTAAAATTAACCCCTCCTCGATTCCCCGATTGAGATCCACTTGGATCGAAAGAGGTTCTTGGAGGCTTTTCTTTTAAACAAGAACATCCAGTTTAAAACTTACTAAAATTGACAAGACTCCAGTGTGTATGCTCTGCACTTGGCTGTGGTTCATCCAATCAATCAAGCTGTATCAAAAGCACTTGGGTGACTAGTATAATTAGGACTCACTCTCCCCAACTGACAAACCATCAGGTGAAAATCCAACACCTAGATCAAACCTCTACGGTGGCAAAATACCCAAAGGAAGCGGGAACTTACTGAAAAGTGACCTCGGGGCGCCGATCTCTATCACACCCTAACAGTTGTGTTACGAACAATAGCCCCAAAGACTCCATTTCAGCCCACATATTCCTTGCGGGTAGCCGTGAAGGTTTAGTTTTGGACATACTCCAAGTACTCTCGGGTATATCTGGAGTCCCCCTTTGCCTAATTTAATCAACTCATACTTCACATTTAACTTAAAACATACCAAGATGCAATCGCAAAACATTCACTCCAAGCACATGCAAGCACATCGATCTTATTGATTGGACTCCATTTTAAGGCACTGGTCATTTTTTCTTCATATATACATTGTGTATCAGCTTTGTGCTTTTGTGTGTTTATTTTCGTATCTCGTCATCTTTAATTGTCTATAGTTAAAATATTCAAACTCCTAAGTAACTGATTCAGTTTAACATCATCACACTAAGAAATCATCCTTAGTAACTTAATAGGGTCTACCCCCCTTGGCTCCGTTAGGAGTTGAGCCTAAACGGAGGAGTCAAGAACAAGGTGACATCCTTGACTCGAGACTTGCCCCCAAGGACACACCGAGTGGCTTGAAGATTTCTGCCACGTGACCCAGGTGTGTGAAAGGCGGCAACAAGCCTTTGAAATGGTTACTGAATTGTCATCAATTCATCATTTCAGCCATTAGTTATTCATAATATCACATGCACTTATCTCAATGCATCACAACATTTGCACCTATACTTATGCAATCAGTCACTCACACCCTTCTTATGCATTCATTCAATGCATAACTACAAGATTCATAAAATATTTTTAATGCATACCCACTCAATGTTACCTTGCATTGATTCAGGAATACTATGCATTCAACATACCATGCATGGCCTAACCATGTCTACTTCATATATGATGCATTACTATAATCAAGATCATCAGTCCTTACTTTCCTTGGGCTACTAAGCTCAATCAACATATACATGCATGACACATTTCTATATGAATGTATTATAACATTCAAATATCCACATGGTATGAGGTCTCTTACCTTTACCACTCCATGGAATTTGTCATAGTCAAACTCTTACCTTCATGGGTCCTACTTACACCCCTAGCATTACCAGTTTGGTTGGTCCTTTGCAGGAGATTGCAGAAGTTGCTCACCAACTTTTGATTATGGACTTGTTGTCTTATCCCTTTCCCCAGAGGGTTGCTAGTCACATTTGTCGGGATTAGCAACATATTCAAATAGGTCCATGTTGTCATTGATTTTTCCACTAATTCCAACACCAATGCAATAAATATCATTAGTGGTTCATTATAAATGTATAATCCTCAATATCCCATGTATGCAAAGCATACCCTCAAAAACTTATGAAATGTAGTTATAATCAGTGAGATAGGGTTTAAGGAAACTTCCCTTTTCAAGTCCCTCATCCTTGCATGGAACTCCTCTTCTACACAAGTAGCTGGTTTGACTTCATGGTCTTGCTACCTCTAGGCATGCAATTTCCCATATTTGTCAATTTGACAGTAGCACTTTTCTCTTTCAGGCCATCATTAGCACTTTGTTGCTCCATACTCAGATTCTGGTGACTTTCCCTTGTTCCCTACTGGATAAGCTTTCCAACACCTATCCACATGCTTCATTCTGACCTCGGGTGTGAAAACCACACTACTTCTAGAATGATGGCAAACATACAACTGTATTTTGGTCAAGAATGCTAACTTTAGTCACCTAGGGTTTTCTCCCTTTTTAGCCCTGTGACCACTGACAGTCTGCCGAAAACCTACTGAAAGACAGTTGAAAACTGTTTGCAAAATCACTGAGAAATTCCTTCGAAAGACCTAAATATTCTTAGGCCCAATCGGACCTCCTCCCAACTAGCTTTTCGACACTGCGGTGGTCAAAATGCCTATCTCATAGGTGGACTGTTGCTTCTTTCTTTCTAGCGTTTCGGTCGGAAAAACGACTAAACCCCCGATCTCCATCGGTGAGAAAACCAACTATTGATCGGGTGAACAGTTCCTTGACCAACCGTAACGACGAAAAGTAATCTTACTACAATTTCTGTGGGCAACCGACTAGGCATCTGATCGGCGATGTCAACTACTCATTGGGCGTTTCGATGGTTGAAACTTCTAAACTCTGTCACTGTATCAGTGAGTTACTCGTCTGATTCATTTTTCCACATCAGGCCTGCAGTGGTCTATTATCCTGAGTCTAATCGGTGATTCGTTGGTCTATTTTCGTCCGCAGTACCGGGTCTGCAATCGTCTATCGTTCCGAACTTCATCGGCGATAGCATAGACTAACCATGTTGCGTCGGCAATTGGGTGTCCTATGCATCGAACGGTTAGTCCCTTCAACTTACTCAACGGCGGACCACAATCGAACTACATCTTCCGCAGCCATAGGTCTATCAGCGATCGGAGTCTCTAGAAGTTGTGGCATCAGTGCTTAGATGCTCTCCTCTTCGGGTGGTTAGTCCTTTCAGTCTCCGCAACGGCGGACGTTCGGTCAACAAACTTTACCCAATGTAGCTCATCGGCAATAGAATCACCTAATCATCGACGATGTCATCAACTAACCATCGTCGATGGCCGATGATTCTATGACTTAGAAAAAATTTCGAAATCTTTCTCTTTAGTCTTCCTCTTCCTTTCGTCGATTCAGTCAGCTCCATATCCCTTATCCTTCGCCTATCAAGAAACTGCTTATCATCGCTACTGTTCACTAAACATTGTGGCATCGGTGAGTGGAGAGACTCCTGCATCGGCAGGATAGTTGTCAAGGCTTCCACAACGGTGGGTGCTCGATCAACTAATTTCCACCAACGTCCATCGGTGGTCTCATCAACTAACTTCTGTCAATGATTCCAACACTTAAACAAAATTTTGAAACTTCTTCTTCTGTTGACGGTCGGATCCACTAAGCGCTATGCGTCGACGTTTTAGTCCACACAGAAGCCGCAACGACGGGCTGACAAAAAAATAAATTCTTTCGCGGTGTCCGTCGCTGTATCGGCGGTTCTGTCATCTAAATTTCGCCAAAGATTTTATGACTTAGAAGAATTTTCAAAACTTTTCTCTTTTCTCTTTCTTCCGCCGCGTCGGCTATCGAAACGACTAGCAACTGCTGCATCAGACCGTTAGTTCCCTAGTCACCCGCAATGGCGGCAATCCATTCAACTAATTCCTTCCGTTGTTAATCAGCGATGAATACCACTAACATGATCCAATGGCCGACAAAGTCAACACTTAGAAAAATTTTGGAATTTCTGCCCCATCGGCGGTCAGAAGCACAGTGGTCTAGCCATCCGCAATGGCGATGCTCAATCAGCTAAGCATCAGCGATCCATCTGTCTAAGTGTTTCGATGTGCTGACAGCCAAAACACTTAGAAAAGTTTGTGAATTTTCTTGTCTTCACCCATGTTCCTGGTTTCTTCTGGGCAGTAGGCAACCTGCCACTGTTAACTTTTCTCATGGCCCTCTGAGGCCCAATGCTGCAACATAACTCTGTCACTACATTCTCATGGCCCATTCAGGCCCATGCTACAACTAGAGCTCTGATACCATTCTGTAACGTCCTCGACCCTTTGACCGGCGAAGAGGACGCTACTAACACCAAACATATGGGCAAACAGCCCCATGAACACGAATAGGCATATAATGTTGAAATAAACAGATTAAACATAATACATACTAAGATGCATAATCCTTCATATACATAGCGGAAGCACATACATTCATTCAAGCATGCCACATGTTCATCATATTCATTAATCAGTAAATATAATTGCAGAAGTAACATGGACAAGAATACTCATCTGATAGGAACTCATCCCGCAACCAGCTACGTCGCTGCAACGTTCCACCCAACCATAGGCCAGCGTGCTCATCAATCTCTCAACAACACTACCACCCCCGAACTGGGCATGATTCCTCAAGGAACAAGGGTCAAAGCAGGCTTACACATAGCCAAGGTACACCAATCAGCCAAGCCCACACAGTAGGGTTTATTAGGCTGTCAAGGAGCTAGGAAAGGCTAAATGCTAAGCTGGTGATCTCAAACACCAGTTTTCTCAAGCATACCTAGCCTCTAATCCTACTCTCAACAGTCCAAAGACCAACCACTGGATACTGCAACAAAATAAATAGTTCACAGCTCTGTGAAGAAGATGAAGACCACAGGGTGACAACCCCAAACAAAAGGATGAACACGGCTCAAGTCCTCAAGATAACTCAGAGTTGTTCTTGGCCCTAGCATGGCCAAAACAACTCAGCAGCAACCCCAAAAGGGTTCTTGTATACACAGCAACCCAACCCAGGGTAAATCAACAGTCCCAACTTCACAATGAAATGATGGAAACAATCTACAGTCTGCAATGGACAAGAAACCAAACTCCTAGCATGGACAGGGGAAACATAGACACACAGCAAAACCCCAAAAGGATTTTTGCACACGCAACAACCCAACCAGGGATAGATCAACAACTCAATCCCATAAAGAAACAACGGAATAATACACAGTCTACAGATGGGGAAGGAACCGATTCTCAGTCTGTGCATGAGGGTAAAAGGACACAGCCAAAGCAAAATTGTGAATGAATAGATCACGACCATGGTTCCACGGTGGAGTAAATAGAATGCTGCACAATCTGGTAATGGTAGAAGATACAAACTCCCTACGTGAACAGGGGGGAGACATATCACTCAGAAAACCACGGAAAGAAACCCCATAGTGAATAATCACGGTAGCGTTTTACAATCCGACAATGGAGGGGTCGAAAAGTAGACTTCCTGTCAGAATGAGAGAAAGAACGTTTCTCCAATTAGTAAGGCAGTGTGTGAAAGGACTGGTGAACCCCCCCAACAAGAAATCGCACCCCTTCTTAACTCAGCTCTGCGTGAGGAAGATGAATCGCCCCCCCTGCGCATCCCTGCGTGAGAGTGAACCCAAGGGCCCAGAGAGTGGCGTAGTGAGGGTTCCCTTACCCACGTGAAGGTGGAGAGACGGCTAGTGGAGTGAGCATGTGTCAAATACTGACAGTCCTGCCACCCTCCACTTCTAGCAATAACTGCCTCAACAACTCAACAAAACATTAAAGTGGTGGTTGGATGAGACAAGGGAAGATGAGAAAAACAAACAGGGTGGTGACACATGGCAAACTCCCAATGAACCCCACGGGTTGGAAAACCCCCCCTTAACCTTAGAAATCATGCCCTTTTCATTCAACGTTGCACCATCGTAGCTGGCTGTAGGTTTATTTTAATTGATGTGCGTATTTACATGATGCCGAACTATAATGTGACAGATAGCACGATATACCATCGGCAACTATCCATATTTCCGAAACATACACAACCAAATCGATGGTGGGGCTTTTGCCTTTAGCTCCTCACCATGATTAATTACAATATATACATCATGTACCTTTTAATGTAACCGAGGTCAAAACCGGGGACATCACAGATGCCCAAATAATGAGTTCTTTTCCAAAAGCAAACACCAAGGATAGAGGTTCAAAATAATTGACAAAACATGGTTCTTCTCAATCTTGGGCAGCAAAGGAGCCAACCTTTAGCTTGAAATACACTCCACCTACCATCCAAAAATGCATCCAAGGCAAACAATAATGTGGGAATCTTAAAAGTAAGGAATTGTTTCTTCTTCAAACTAACAATAGCTAAACTCTCCTTTAATACACATGAAAGAGGAATGAATAATGAATCCAACGAAAGAGTGTAAGCACTTTTCAATAGATTCCTTTTCCCACCGATAGATTGCTTCTTAGGTACTTCTAAATATCCATTCTTAGGTAGGCAAGTGGATATTATTACAAATCTAATTTTACACAATAATTATAATAAATATATCTAACAAAAAAATTGTATCTATAGGAGATTTTTTTATAGGGGATTTTGATGGAAGAAAAAAACAAGCAATTTAACTTGTCCATGAGTTAGTTATGTGGATATCATTAGTTATGCATTTTTATATTTTGAGGTTAAGATACTATTATTTTATTTTGGAGTATTTGAGCTTAGAATAGTATAAATTGTCAGTCAATTAAGCAAAACCTTATGGTTTCTAATGGATTGCAGGGTTCACCCTAAAGTTTTACATTGAGTCAAAATCAATATATTTTTCTTGGAAAAAGGTTTGATGGTTGATGAATTACAATAAGAAGAATGTCAAACTAGAAGTATATCTGAAGGCCCTAATTATTTTTATCATGGATACCTCAACAAAAAAATAAACAGTAGTTACAACAATATTTGTATGAATTCCCTAGGTAGTTTTGGTAGATCCCTCATCATGTTTATGATGCAACCAGTTGCAACAAAAAGGCATATTTGATGCAACACCTCTAGTGTATTTACCCTATTGTGCAGAAATTGCACTGAATGTTACCAAGAAAAACCCTAATTTAGAAAACCATCAAAATAGACCACCTTTGGTCCATGAAGCCACCAGACAAGGGTGTCCCTAGCGCTACTTGAATGTCACAAATCCAATGGAACTGACAGTTTGTCCATCGGAGCCATGGTTTTCGATTTATAGCGGTTTTCATATCGCTTTCCAAGGGCATTAAGGGACACGATCCTATGATAATTTATACACAGCTGGATCTATAATCCAAATAAACACTCACAATTCTCTATAGTTCATAAACAAGCAAAAAATAGCTAAAAAGATTGAAAATGACATACACACATGAAGTCAATAATGGATATTATTAACACTGTCCAACATGTAACTATGTATGGAACTGATATATAGTACAATAGGGAAAAATTGTGAGGCCTTGGAGGCCATGTGGAAGCATACAAGTGTCATCACTAGATTTGACCCTCATCCCCCATAGGTGGACCAATAAAGCTCAAAATCATCCCAAACGGTCATGAATCCATGTGTGAAAATGGGTGAGGAATGATGGAACATGTTTGTAGGTGTGGGAGGTGTATGGAGGCACATGGGTGAGTGGAGTGGCTCTAGGAGGGAAATAAATGTCCAAAAATTCCAAAAACCACCCAAAACATGCACTAGCTTCTTAAAGGAGTCAAAATACCACAAAAAGAGGAAGGGGAGCGCATGCCTAGTTTATTGAAATCAATGTGGGAGCATGGGTTTTAGAATGATCAACCTAGAGCACATCAAATGTGCATAATGATAAACTAGGAGCGCCTCAACTATGGCAAATGATCAATTTCCCTAAGTCTAATCATAGGAATCATTGCATGGAAGCAAATGAAAGAGTTTAAGGTCTAAAACTATGGTACTAAGGATGTATTATGCTCTAACACCCCCCATTAATCCATACTTAGTAATACTTAACCAAAATATCAAGGAGGCATTGTCAATAAAGGCTCAATTCACCTCATACAACATAAAATTTTATTTGTCCATGAAAACAAGGAAAAGAGGAAAACCACATGGAAACAAAACCTCTCCTGAAAAATGGACATGGAGGAAAAATATGAAGGTGAATGGAAACCATTACCATGTATCACTCACTCCAATAAGTGATCTCAATTAAGTGAAGGTCTCCTCTGTGAATCACTTGGTGAAAATATCACCAGTTTGTCAGCAGAAGGGAAATACCGCAAGGCTATCACTTGATCATGCACCAAGCCCCGAATATAGTGCATGTGTATCTCTATGTGTTTGGTCCTATTCCTCTGTACTGAATATGTGAAATTATTGATTGCACTTTAATTTTCACACCAAATGAAAGTGAGTGAATCAAGTGCAACACCAAGTTCCCGAAGAATGCCTTGCAGCCACACACAATGTGTAGTTGCATTCACTGCTCCTTTTTACTCGGCCTCAATTGAAGAAAGGGATATAATGTGATACTTATTTATTTACCAGCATATGGGACCATTTTAAATCATGAAGACATAACCTGAAGTGGAATTCCTGTCATTGGGATAGCCAGCCCAATCAGAATCAGAAAATCCAACTAGTTCTAGTGGAGAACTAGCAGCATAGTGTACCTCAAAGTTCCTGGCGCCCTGTACATACTAAAGGATCCTCTTTTCTTCCTTCCAATGGATCTCATGGGCCTGTTTCATATATCTATCTAAAACACCTACAACATATGCTAAATCAGGTCTAGAATGAGTAAGATACAACAAACTCCCGACTAGCTACCTATACAATGAGCAATCCACTAATGGAGAGTCACCAACTTCACCTAGTTTGATACCAGAAAGGAATTGGCACTTGGATTCCTTACGTTCATCCATTTTAAACTTCATTAACAGATCTTCAACATAATTTTTTTGGCTGACCTTGATCCCTTCTTTAGATTGAACAATTTCCAATCCAAGAAATTGTTTCAACAAGCCTAGATCGATCATTGAAAATCACTGTGCAAAGATGATTTAATTGACCCAATTTCTTTGGTGCAACTACCTATAATAAAAAGGTCATTAACATACAGTACTATGACCTGCAATACATCACCTATATTCTGCATATAAACATTAGTATTGTACTTGCATCTAACAAATCCAAGTGAAAGAAGAAATTTGTCCATCTTAGCATGCCAAGCCCTTGGGGATTGATTGAGGCCATAGAGAGACTTCTTGAACATGCATACAAGAGAAGGATCCTCTTGGAAAAATTTAGGTTTATGCATATAATCTCTTCCTGTATCTCACCATGAATAAATGCACTTTTTACATCCATGTCGTGAACCTCCCAATGCTTGCTTGCAACAATGGCTAAAACTAGCTTGATAGAGTCCATCTTTGCAACTGGTGCAAATGTCTCTGTATAGTCCACTCCTTGGACTTGAGAGAATAATTTGGAAACTAATATGGCCTTATATTTTATATCATACCCATCAGCAGCAAAATTTGTCCTATAGACCCACTTGCATTGTACTAGCTTCCTCTTGGGAGGAAAATGAACCAATTCCCAAGTCTCATTTTCCTGTAGAGAATTGAAATATTATTGCATGGTTGTTTTCCATATTGGGTCATTAGATGCTTCCTGATACAATTTTGGATCATATACAACCATAATATAGAAATTCTCAACAATACTCAATTCATTTTCAAAATAAGCACTTAGAAATTGTGATCTAGTCTTCCTAGGATCTAGAGGATTTCCTGCTAAATCCCCAACTTCTTCTATGGTTTTATATGCCCACTTGGGCCCAAAGTAGGAGTATAAATGTTCAAAAATATCATCTTCATCCATCTCAGAATCAGAAATATCCAAAAGGGAATAATCACTTACATCATCTTGGTGTTGAGGAGAAGAGAATTCCCCGGTGCTAGTTCAAAATCTGGAATAATTTCTTCTTCGAATTGCACAATTATTTATATGAAAGTATTTTGTGTTGAGGGATCAAATATATTGTATCCATTTGTATCTTCACCATATCCCACCATGATGCAATCCTTTCTTTGTGGCTGCAAGGACTTTCTTTTTTATGAAGGAATCCTAGCCCAAGCCCTCGAGCCAAAAATACTGAAATGTGAAATATTTGGCTTATGACCAAACCAAGCCTCATATGGTGTTTTGACATCTACTGATTTGTGAAGAGCTCTGTTTTGAATGTATGCAGCATAGTTAATGGATTCAGCCCATATATTAGGACTCAAATCCTTAGCCTCAATCATACTAGTATCCATCTCCTTCAGTGCCATGTTCTTCCTCTCTGCCACACCATTTTGCTATGGTGTGTAGGGGACCGAATGCTGCATTTGGATGCCACATTCTTCACACAGGTGCTGAAAATTCATGTTCACATACTCTTTACCATTATCAGAATGAATCACTTTGATCTTATTCCCACATTGATTCTCAACTAGGGATTTCCAAACCTTGAGAGTCTCAAAGACTTCAGATTTGAGTTTGAGAAAGTAAAACCAACAAAACCTTGAGAAATCATTTATGAAGGTCAACACATACCTTGATCCTATATATGAAGGTGTAGGGAGAGGTCCAATAAGATCCGAAAGAACCAATCGAAGCCCTTGATTATCTCTCCTTACTTTCCCTTTCTAATAGTTGCGCTCTGGATGTTTTCCCACCACACAACCAATGCAAGCACCATTGGAGGTCTTGATAGGAGGAAGCCCTTCCACCATGACACCTTTGTTCAATGCCTGGAGGTATTTGTATTTCATATGGCCAAATCTCTCATGCCACAACTTTCTGGTTTCATTGGCATCAGACAAAAGCGCTTTCCCTCTGAAACCTCGAAGGAAATGGTAGAATTTGTGCATCCTATAGCTTGGTGATCAGTAAATCCCAAATCCACCACCTTGTTGGTAGATATTTCAGCTATCTCCACTATGTCTGGAGTAAATGTTACTCTCTTGGATTCTCCAATGTGGGTCATTTGGTACACTGAGAGTAGATTCACTGCCAAGTCTAGTACAAATAATACATTATTGAAATACACATCCTCGAGATCGATCCTGCTAATCCCCTTGGTATGGATCTATGAATCATCACCCATTCAAACAGTTGGACCACTGTCTAAATACATGGATGTCAAGAACTATTTGACAGAGGCCATGTGCCTTGATGATCTTGAATCAATGATGAAGGTAGAAGAGTCTGAAGAACCAGCAACCAATGAATGACACCTCTCTTTGTTGTATGAGCCTGAACCTCCATCCTTTTTCTTTTCACCCTCTGGGACTGGGATGTTGTTCTTCTCCAACAATTGCGCCATTATATATCAATGGTTTTCTTCATACATGCACTCTCTGGATTCCACCCTTTGTGACAGTAGGTGCATTTGGTATTCTCCTTGTTCTTCTTGTCCTTATCTAGATGCTTCGAACCCTTTTCTTTCTTCTTTCCCTTGGATGGATTCAAAACTCTTGCAGCAAGAGCTTGGTCTTTTCTATACTTGATGGTACCCATCTACACTAGCTTGTCTTGTTCTTGGGTCAAAGACTCCACGAACTCAACCAATGAAGACATGCGCCAATTTCGAGCTGTGAGCTTGCTAGACTGAAATGTTTTTACAAACACAGAGTACTCTGGACCTAGCTTTGAAAGTATTGACAGTATGAGTTTCTCCTTTTTCTTCTCTATGCCACATTTCTTGAGTTGAAGCACCAAAGACTTGAATTTGGTGAAGAAATATTGTATTGTCTCAAAATGAGCTGGAGTCAAAGAGATGAGCTCATTTTCGAGCTAGTGGCCCCTCATCTCATCAGTATTTCCAAACAAAGCTTCCATCTTCAACCATTCTTCATTTGGAGTGATCTTATTTTCTACATGAAAGAGAAAGTATCTTGAAATGCTGAGACAAAGCACTCCAAATTCTTCATCAATTCTGTTGAAGAACTTTGATTTCTCAACAGCTTAGTTTGATTCATCCTCTGTCCCCATGGTGACCCTAAAGAGGCCCTTCGACCCCAGCTGGATAACCATTTCATCCTTCCATTCGAAGTAGTTGAATGGTGTTATCAAAACATGGGTATGCTCCATCTATGCTTGCACTACTGGTGACAAATTGCTTAATGTACCTACAATGAAAACACTCGAATCTATCTGGAGAATCCCTCTTACAGCAAATCAAACACTATGGAATCGATTTCCAGCTTCAATCACCTCTAATACCATGGGATAATTGATACACAACTAGATCTAGAAGACAAATAAACACTTAAAATTCACTATAGTTCATAAACAAGCACAAAATAGTTGAAAAGACTGAAAATTACACACACACATGAATTCAATAATGGATATTATTAACACTGTCCAACATGTAACTATGTCTGGAATTGATATATAGTACAATATGGAAATATTGTGAGTCCTTGGAGGCCATGTGGAATCATACAAGTGTCATCACTATATTTGACCCTCATCCCCCCTAGGTGGACCAATAAGCCTTCAACTCATCCCAAACGGTCACGAATCCATGTGTGAACGTGGGTGAGGCATGCTAAAACATGTGTGGAGGTGTGGTGTGTGGAGGAACATGGGTGAGTGGAGTGGCTCTAGGAGGGTGATAAATGCCCAAAACAATCCAAAAACCACCCAAAACATGCACTAACGCCTCAAAGGAGTCAAAATCCCACAAAAAGAGGAAGGGGAGCGCATGCATGGTTGACTGCAATCAATGTGGGTGCTTGGGTGTGAGAATGATCAACCTAGAGTGCATCAACTATGTAGAATGATCAAATAGGAGTGCCTAAACTATATCAAATCATCAATTTCCCTAAGTCTAAACATAGGAATCACTGCATGGAAGCAAATAAAAGAGTATAAGGTCTAAGACTATGGTACTAAGGATGTATTATTCTCTAACAGAGGAAAATTTTAACCGAGAGCATACAAAGCAAAACGAGCAACATAATTGAGTTTCGTTGCATCCTGGATGTGTGTTTGGGAAAGGGAGAGATGGTTGATATTCCCACGCACTCGTTGGGAAAAAATTTCAAAATCGTATCCTATCATGCAGAAATTGCACTTATACATTTCAATGAGAAAAACCCTAGAATATAAAATTGTCAAAATAGACAATGTTTGGTCCATAAAGCCACTGGACGTGGGTGTCCCAAGCGGTAATTAGATGTCACTAATCCAATAGAACTAACGGTTTGTGCATCAGATATTCGATTTTTGAGTTATGGAGAGTTTTATCTCGCTTCCCAAGGCCATTCAACGAAACCAAACAAATTTTATTCGGGGCCATAAAACCAAATCGAGCAACGGAATTGAGTTCTGTTACCTCTTGCATGTGTGTTTTTCCAAGGATGAGATGACTGTGATTCCCATGTACTCACTTGACATATTTTTCAAAATATTGGCTTATTGTGCATAAATTTCATTACACATCACTTAAAAAAACCCTAGTTTAGAAATACATCAAAATATGCAATGTTCATACCATGAAGCCATCAAACATGGGTTTCTCTAGTGGTAATCAGATGTCACGAATTCAACAAAACTGACTATTTTTCCATAGAATCCTTGATTTTGAATTTAGGGTGAGTTTCATCTTGCTTACCAATTCCATTCAAGAACACTAGGCAAATTTCAACTGGAAGCATAAAAACCAAACCGAGCAATGGAATTAAGTTTTGTTTTTTGTAACCATGGAAACAACAACCTCCCAAGAGTATATCCAACAACCCACAATCTAGATATACCATTAACTTGTGACTTAGCAGGGGCTGAGACATCCGAGAGCCCACTTGGGTGAGCCTCTCTCCCAGGGGTCACCTACCCTTCAAGCCTTGTCACAACGTGCCAATGAACAACCCTACCCTCCGTCGATTTTGAACCCGTGACCTCCAGGGAGATAACACATGTTCTTAACCATTAGTCCCACTTAGGTTCTCTTAATGGAATTAATATTCGTTTCCTCTAGGAAGTTTGTATGGGTAAGGGTGAGAAGACTGTGATGTCCACACGCTCGTTTGGCACATTTGTCAAAATCTTAGCCTTTCTTATAGAAATTGCACTTCATGTCACTTGTCAACACTGTATTTTAGAAAACCAACAAAATTGACAAATTTTGTTCCATGAATCCACTGAAAAGGGGTGTCCCCAATTATACTCAGATATCACAAATCCAAAGAAACTGATAGCTTATTGGAGCGACAGTTTTTATGTTATAGTAATTTTCATCTTGTTTCCCAATTCCATTAAGGGACACTAAACAAATTTCAACTGGGGGCATAAAAAGAAAAATGAGCAACAAAATTCATTTTGGTTGCCTCCTGCAAGTGTGTTTTAGCAAGGGTGAGATGGCTGTGATTCCCATGCACTCGCTTGGATTTTTTTTTTAAATATTAACCTATCATACAGAATTTGCAGTGCACGTCATTGAGGAAAACCCTAGTTTAAAAAACTATCAAAATAGACAACTTTCGGTCCATGAAACCATCGAGCATAGGTGTTCCTAGTGGTACTCGAATGTCATGATTCTAATGGAACTGACGATTTTTCCATCAGATCCTTGATTTTCAAGTTATGGCAAGTTTCATCTTGCTTCTCAAGGCCATTAAGGGACAGCAAGCAAATATAAACTAGGGGCATAAGAACCAAACCGAGCAATGGAATTTATTTCAGTTGCCTCCTAGAATTGTGTTTGGGAAAGGGAGAGATGACTGTGATTCCCATCTACTCGCTCGACATATTTTTCAAAAACTTTCCCTGTTGTGCAGAAATTGCACTAGACGACATCAAGCAAAACCCTAGTTTAGAAAACCGTCAAAATAGACAACACTTGATCCGTGAAGCCACTAGACAGGGGTGTCCCTAGAGGTACTCGAATGTCATGAAACCAAAAAAAATGATAGTTTTCCATCAAAGCCTCAGTTTTCAAGTTATGGTAAGTTTCTTCTTACTTCCCAAAGTCATTTAGGGATACGAAGCAAATTTCAACTGAGAGCATAAAATCCAAACCAAGCAATGGAATTTGTTTTAGAAAGAGAGAGATGATTGATATTCCCATGCACTCGTTGGGAATTATTTTTCAAAATCATAGCCTATCGTGCAGAATTTGCACTACATGTCAATGATCAAAACCTTAGCATAGAAAATTGTCAAACTAGACAATGGTCAGTCAATGGAGCCACCGGACAGGGGGGTACCAGGAGGTACTCAGATTCCATGAATCTAATGGAACTGATGGTTTGTCCATCAGAGCTTTGATTTTTTAGTTATGGTGATTTTTATCTTACTTTTCAAGGCCATTCGGGGACACCAGACAAATTTAAACCCGGGGCATAAAAACCAAATTGAGAAACAGAATTGAGTTTTGTTACCTCCTGCATGTGTGTTTGGGAAAGGGTGATATGACTATGATTCCCCTTCACTCACTCGATGCGTTTTTCAAAATCTTGGCCTATTCTGTTGAAATTTCACTTTGTGTCACTGAGCAAAACTCTAGTTTAGAAAACATTTAAAATATACAACGTTTGGTCCATGAAGCCATAAAATAGGGGTATCTCTAGCAATAATCAGGTGTGGAAAATCCAACAGAACTGAATGTTTTTCCATCAAAGCCTTGATTTTCAATTTATGATGAGTTTCATCTCGCTTACCAATTCCATTCGGAGACACCAGGCAAATTTCAATCGGGAGCATAAAAACCAAACCAAGCAACGAAATTGAGTTATGTTTCCTCCAATAAGTGTGCTTGGGTAAGGGTGAGATGGATGTGGTGCACACACTCGTTGAGCACATTTTTCAAAATGTTAGCCTATCTTATAGAAATTGAACTTCACGTCACTTATCAAAACCCTATTTTAGAAAACCAACAAAATAAACAACTTTTAGTCCATGAAGCCACCAAAGAGGGGTGTCCCCAATGGTACTCAAACATCAGAAATACAACAAAATGGACAGTTTTTCCAATAGAGCCACATTTTTTGAGTTATAACGATTTTCATCTTGCTTCACAAGGCCATTAAGGGACACTAAACAAATTTCAATTGCGGGAATAAAAACCAAACCAAGCAACCGAATTCCTTTTCATTGTCTCCTTCAAGTGTGTTTTGGAAAGGGAGAGATGACTGTGATGCCCATGCACTTGCTTGGAATTTTTTTTTTTAATTTTAACCTTTCATGAAGAAATTGCACTGCACATCATTGACCAAAACACTAGTTTAAAAAACTATCAAAATATACAACTTTTGATCCATGAAACCATCAAGCAGGGGTGTACCTAGTGGTACTCGGATGTAACGAATCTAATGGTACTGACAGTTTTTCCATCGAAGCCTCGGTTTTCAAGTTATGGCGAGTTTCATCTTACTTCTCAAGGCCATTCAAGGGCACCAAGCAAATATAAACTAGGGGCATAAAAATCAAACCGAGCAATGGAATTGATTTCTTCTGCCTCCTACAAGTGTGTTTGGGAAATAGAGAAATGACTATGATTCTCATTCACTCACTTGACACTTTTTTCAAAATCTTGCCCTATTGTGCAGAAATTGCACTACAAGTCAACGAGCAAAACCCTAGATTAGAAAATCGTCAAAATAAACAATATTCATTCCATGAAGTCACCAGACAGGGGTGTCCCCAACGATCATTAGATGTCATGAAACCAACAGAACTAACATTTTTTCTATCGAAGCCTTGGTTTTCGATTTATGGTAAGTTCCCTCCCACTTCCCAAATTCATTTAGGAGCACCAAACAAATTTCAACCGAGAGCATAAAATCCAAACCGAGCAAAGAAAATGAGTTTTGTTGCTTACTGTAAGTGTGTTTGGGAAAGAGAGAAATGACTGAGATGCCCATGCACTCATTGGGTACATTTTTCAAAATTGTAGCCTATCGTGCAGAATTTGCACTACACGTCAATGATCAAAACCCTAGTATAGAAAATTTTCAAAATAAACAATGTTCGGTACATGGAGCCATCAGACAGGGATATCCCTAGATGTAATCAAATGTCATGAACCCATTGGAGTTTATGGTTTGTCCAACAAATATTTGGTTTTTTATTTATGGTGATTTTTATCTCACTTCTCAAGGCCAATGAGGGACACCACACAAATTTCAACTCGGGGCATGCAAACCAGATTGAGCAACAAAATTGACTTGTGTTACCTCCTGCATGTGTGTTTGGTCAAGGGCGATATGACTATGATTCCCCTTCTCTCACTCGATATATTTTTCAAAATATTGGCCTATTGTGTAGAAATTGCACTTCATGTCACAAAGAAAAACCCTAGTTTAGAAAACCTTTAAACTATACAACGTTCAGTCCATGAAGCCACCAAGGTGTCTCTAAGGGTAATAGAGTTTCACGAATCCAACAGAACTGACTTTTTATCCATTGGAGCCTCGGTTTTCAAGTTATGGTGAGTTTAATGTTGCTTACCAATGTCATTCAGGAGGCCGTGTAGATTTCAATCGGGAGCACAAAAACCAAACCGAGCAACGAAATTGAGTTTCGTTGCCTCCTGCAATTATTTTTGGGTAGGGTAGAGATGACTGTGATGCCCACACACTTGTTGGGAACATTTTTTTAAATCATAGTCTATTGTACAGAAATCGCACTACACGTCATTTAACAAGACCCTAGTTTATAAAACCAACAAAATAGACAACTTTCAGTCCATTAAGCCACCTGACAGGGGTGTCCCTAATAGTACTCAAAATTCACGAATCCAACAAAATAGACATTTTTTCCATTGGATCCATTGTTTTCGAGTTATAGTGGGTTTCTTCTCTCTCTTATCAAGGTCATTAAGGGACACCATACAAATTTCAATCAGGGGCATAAAATCCAAACCGAGCAACAGAAGTTAGTTTTGTTGCCTCTTGCAATTGTGTTTGGGAAAGGGAGAGATGAATGCGAAGCCCATGCACTCACTCATCACATTTTAAAAATCTTAGCCTATCATGCAAAAATTGCACTGCTCATCACTAAGCAAAACCCTAGTTTAAAAAACTGTCAAAATATACAACTTTCGGTCCATGAAACCACCGAGCAAGGATGTACGTAGTTGTACTCGAATGTCACAAATCCAACTTAACTAACATTTTTTCCATTTGAGCCTCGATTTTTGAGTTATGGTGAGTTTCAACTTGCTTCTGATGGCCATCCAGGGATACCAGTTGAATTCCAAGTAACGAAATTGAGTTTTGTTACTTTTTGCAGGTACTTGGATAACATGACTCCAAAGAAGCTTTGTGATTGTTATACCAATGATATGATTATTATGTTAAAACTATATCCATGATAATATTTTTTTAGTCATGTTTATGAGGGGATATTATCAAGCATGTTATATTAAATTTACGATTAGATTGCAATGTAAACAATTCATGAACTTGATTGAGAGATGAAAACAATGGTTAATATGATATTGAAGATATAGATTGAATAACATGTTATATATATATATATATATATATATATATATATATAACAACTTTAGGAAAAAATATGGTTTGAAGCGAATAATATATGTGATATCATATTTTTCTTCACTTTATATATAATCATGGGGATGTCTATTTTTCCTTGCCTCTATATCTTCTTCTATTGTGATATGAAAACTTATGGTGTACATGTGTTTGTATGCATGGTTGTGGATACACTTGATATGTGTGGTTACTATCTATTGATGAGATGATGTTTATATTCATGGTTGGAAAATCCGTGAGAATGCATAAATTATCATGCTAATATTTCCAATATAACACAAAACATGCATTATGTAATGAAATTGATACCAATGCTTTAAATTGATTATTTCTTGGTATTTGCAGAAAAAAAGGGGAAAATGACTACGTAGGTGATGATCATGATTATGTTGTCACTGATGTACCAGAGAAATATATTGTTGATAATTATACAAATGGATCGAATGAAAATGATGATGAATATGATGTTGGGATAGATGATGAGGAGGAGGAGGAGGATGAGGATGATGATGGTAGCCATTCATGCTACTATTGAGATTGTGGATGTTTTTTGCTTTCTCCATGCTACTAAACACATTGTTATTTTTGTGATTATCCAAGTTCATATTAAATTTTGGTTCATTTTAATTTGTATGGTGGATTCATGTTGGCATATAAATTTTGATTACTATTAGTCATAATTTTGAATTTTCTAGATATGGATATCAAAAAAAATATTTCTTGTGATATTGTTATTTTCACTATATATATATTGTTCACTTGTTCTTTTAACCTTAATATGATGATCTGTATGACAGGTTATTGATGTGATGATGCTTTATAATTTCACTTCTTTTGATGAAAGATAATGTTGATCTTATCGTTATTACATTTTAAATTTATATATATTGGAAGTTTTTGATGATATTTTCATGGAAAATTAATATATGATGATATCACCTCTTTGGATAAATGTTGTCTCTTTTTGTTAAATTTCTTCATAAATGCTATGAAATTAATTTCAATAATTGTATCTACAATTAATTTGAATGTTTCATTATGGTATTTCAGAACTATGAAGTAAATGATATATGAGAACTATTGAAATTAATGAGTAATTATAATAGTTTGATATAATAAAATATATTAGCACACAATTGGATATGGTTGTAGGTGTTAAATAGAAAGTGTAATGTGGTGCTAATAAGGAAGCAAAAACAATAGCTAAAACGGAATCCCACTATGTTCTATATGTAGAAGCAACATTGGACACAAAACTTGGCGCTAAGTTGGAAGTCAATTTTGATGTTATTTTGGATGCCAAAGTAGAATCCAAACTAGAAGCTAAACTAGTGGCCAACAAAGGAGAAAAATTGGATGCTAAAATAGGTGCTCATGAGGAAGAAAAATAACAAGAGAGCCAAGGAGTTAAACGGGAAGTAAAACGTGGCGCTAGTGTGGGAGTAAAAATGGACGATAAATTGGGTGCTAAAGTAGTAACAAAACATGGTACTAATGTGGGCGTAAATATAGATGTGAAACTAGGCATTAAAAATGATGCTAATGATGAATCTAAACATGGTGTGGATATGGTAGCAAAATAAGACGTTACTTTGGATGTAAAAAATGGCGCTATGTAGGAAACAAAATATGGTGCAACAATAGAATAAATAATTGGCATCATTTTGATAGCAAAACACGATGCAAAAAAGGAATACAAAATTGGTGCAGATTTAGAAGCGAAAATTAGCACATTTTTTGAAGTAAAATGTGGTGAAAAATGGGATGTTAAAGTGGTAGCACAAATGGATGCAATATTGGATGCTAATTTGGATGCAAATATGGTGTGAACATAGATGCAAACATAGATGCTAACATGGTTCTATTAAGGATGCAAATATGGTGCTAATAGGGATGTCATTTAGGAAGCAAAAGCGAACACTCTCTAGGAAGCAAAATATGACGCTATTTAGGAAGCAAACCTCGATGTTGTTTAGGAATCAAAGTTGGGAGTTATTCTAGAAACAAAAAAATAGACATTATTTTGGATGTCATAAAGGATGTTATGTAGGAAGAAAAAAAATACGGTTTTTGAGATGCTTTAAGTTTTGTCCATGGCGAGTCCCTGGCACATCTAGTTTGACCACTCAATGTTAAAAAACATTACACTAAAAAGGGACACTAAATGGGACGCTAATTCCAGGATTTGTTGTAGTGAAATCCAAAGCGGTCAAGGAAGTTGATTTGTTGGTCTTGGAGATTGATCATTAGGTGGACATTAAGTATTGTTGATGGGTAAAGTACTTTCCATGAAATTTATAGATTTTAACTTGCATGATGTTGTCAGTGTTCCCAGTCTGTAGTTCCCAAATTATGCAGAGATCATCAAAGAACTAAATAGTACTAAGAAGGTCATCGCCAATCCATGGGAAAAGAAGTTGTTCAATTTTAGGAATTGTGACCTCACTAGATGTTCCCCACTTTAGGCGTGATCTGAGTATCATGCATTGCATTTGTTTTCTGTTGAGCCAGATGCAGGGGGATTTTTTGTGGTTGGATAAACCATACCTGGTGACTAATAAGGTCATCCACAATATTTTGAGTCTTCTGTGTGGGGATGAGGATCGAACATAAGCTATAGCATCACACAACCTGAAGGAAAATGAAGCATATTAGAAATATGGCATGCATAGAGGGACAAAATGGGTAGTGATTTTTCTATGATTGGTTCTGAAATAAGGCTTGCTACATAGGTTTTGGTCAACAAAGTGGTCCAAAAATGCATGAAGGATGAGTTACCTATGGAGGTATTGTTCGTAGTGAATGGATGCGCTCAAGGAATTATGATGAGTTGGGAAAAGTGCCTTATAGAAGAATTTATTCAATATTTCTTGGAGACCTAAATTCTAGGAAATGAATTCATTTGAGTTCGGAATTGTTTTTTATTGTAATGATAGAGTGGAAGCCACCAGAGGGAGGGGTGTATGACACCGAAACAACAAATACATTCCCATGTTGAAGTTCAATGTCTGGGATCACAACATAGACAAGGAAATCCAACAGACTACCAATGTTGCATTTCAATGCTAGTACACAGAGATGATTGAGGTGACAAATGAGTCATATCACATCCCCCCTTCACATATAGATAAGTATGAATATATTTTATGCTTTTATGTTGATGTGCGCAATGTTTTCATCTCACCACACACCAATCCAAAGTTCAAAACGAATGTGTTACCATTCTGTATTGGGAAAAAAAGACATTAAGGATGCCATGGAGGATCAGTCGATAGAGTTTTAAGTGCAACCAGACCCAGATGTGGAAATTTTAAACATTCCCAAGGGTGAATCAAATAAGAAGGAAAATTTTAAAGGGTCTATGAGTACAATAGTGCGCAATTCCCCAAGATTGAGTGCCAAGAAAAAGAAGCAACAAGAGTCACAAGAAGAATCCCCAAGGTAATATAAAGGGAATAACACAACCATATTACCTTCATATACTTCATATCAATAAAGGTCAAGGAAACAAGCAGAGGAAAGGTCTCCCTCACTAGACCACACCCCATCACCAACATGCCAGAGGATTAAAACACAACTATTTCCACAAAAGAAATGAGATTGACACAAGAGTTGGTGCTCCAATATATCATAAGCACAATTGTAACCTCGACTCACATTATGTACTTAAATTGGATTTGACTCAACAATTATCCAATTTGAGGTCAAAGCTACAGTTGGGAGGTTCGATCCAACAAAGTTTAGACATGGAGGGAGATGCTACTACATGGGAGTCTACAATGGGTAAGGATAAACATAGTAAACAAATGATTGAGAAGAGTTTTCTAAGTGCAACCAGACCCAAATGTGGAAATTTTAAACATTCCCAAGGGTGAATCAAATAAGAAGGAAAATTTCAAAGGGTCTATGAGTACAATAGTGCGCAATTCCCCAAGATTGAGTGCCAAGAAAAAGAAGCAACAAGAGTCACAAGAAGAATCCCCAAGGTCAAATAAAGGGAATAACACAACCATATTACCTTCATATACTTCATATCAATAAAGGTCAAGGAAACAAGCAGAGGAAAGGTCTCCCTCACTAGACCGCACCCCATCGCCAACATGCCAGAGGATTAAAACACAACTATTTCCACAAAAGAAATGAGTTTGACACAAGAGTTGGTGCTCCAATATATCATAAGAACAATTGTAACCTCGACTCATATTATGTACTTAAATTGGATTTGACTCAACAATTATCCAATTTGAGGTCAAAGCTACAGTTGCGAGGTTCGATCCAACAAAGTTCAGACATGGAGGGAGATGCTACTACATGGGAGTCTACATTGGGTAAGGATAAACATAGTAAACAAATGATTGAGAAGAGTTTTCTAAGTGTAAATCCTCGAGTGATGGTCATTAAGGAAGCAAAGGATTCTTCATCCTTAGCACCGAGTTGCTCTGGATTTCTAATAGATCTATCACATGTACCACTTCAACAATTACAAGAGTATGCGGTTACATTAACACAAGAAATGGAAGCATGCCATGTGGAGTTGAGAAAATCTTACAATGATCTTCAACAAAGACATGCCAAAGAAGTGGTCGAGCATAATTTATTGGTAGTAGTGGTGGAAGATGTATACATGGTGGCACACAAAGAAACAACAAAAGAGCCTGCACATGATTCAACTGAAGCACATTATGAGGAGATTAAGGCACTGATCTAGGGATTGCAAGCAAAAAACACAGTGTTTAAAGAGCAACTGGATACAACAGAGACTCAATACAAAATGGAATTGAAGAAGAAAATAACACAAGTTAAAGAAACTTTTCAAATAGGAAAGATTAAGGTACCAGGTCTTGCGCAGTTAGTAGACACCAATTTCTAATTATGGAACCATCTACAAGAAGCACCTGAGGTGTCAGAGAAAGAATACCACATAAAGACATGGGAAGAACAAGTAAAGAGTAAGAAGCAATTGTTAGAAACTTTTCCAATGTCTTCATGGATGGAGGCCATCATATAAATCTCAACCTTGTCGAAAAAATAGTTTTGACCCACACGGAGTAGAAAACAATGACCAATCAATTGAATGCAATTCCATGGAACAAGATGAGAAATAATACTTGAAGGTCACATAGGTTCATGAGAAATCAAAGAAGGCCATCAAATTGGGAGAAATTGTGTGCCCACAGCTGCAATCTAATACTTCATAACATACTTCCAAGTTTCAAAATTATTTTGATGTATTGTGGTAGTCCATAAAATAACTGCATACACAATTGGGTGACTCCACAGACAAGATAACGCAAGTCCTACCATTAGTTCAACAGGTGTTACTGAAAGTATGAAGATTGGCTCGACGATGCTCCAAATTTAGTGTTGGGGGCATGTTGGCGCTTGAGTTTTGAGGCAAGCGTTCATGTGCCAAAGAACCAAGCTGGTAGGATGAAGCACACCAAGGGGACCGACGTGTGGGAATATCATGCCATGCGTCAACGATAGTCTACCCATGGAATTTCGCATCTCACCAGAGCCACTCCTAAAATAATGACCACGAAGGGATTATGAGCCTGTTTATAGGAACTTTTTGTAATGGGTTGGGTTTGGTTTTTTGGCTTTGGGGTTTTATTTGTTATTGTTGTTGTAATCCTAAAAAACCTATGTTGTTGAGAAAGATATGAAGCTTTTGAGAATTCCAGTTGAGGGTTGCAAAATGTATGCAGTGTTGTTGTGATGATAATAGAATCATGTTCTCCATATTTTGCGCAGTGTGTTTTCTTATCACGTATTGTGTATGAAGGTATGGTTTGTTTCATATTATAATTGATGAGTTGTTTATTGTTTGGAATGAATGTATAAGTATATGAATGCTTAGTAAATGGAGATTAATTCTTCATCCTTCCCTACACATCCCATATGATTGTCCTTGTGATTCCTATGCACACTTCGAGTGAGACCTTATCATATCTCTAGGATATTGAATATACCAGCACCTGTAAGGTACTTTTTGGCGAAGCCTTTCAAACCCTAGGTTTGACTAACGAAAACCAATAGATGTAATTCCTAAATCCCTTATGAATGCAAAAAAGTATGAATTTTACTTACGGGTTACAAAGATGAGAGTTTCCAAGGTGCCGAGGACAAGGGATTATCAGGTGCTATAGCTCTTGCATATACATGTGAAGTCCAACAATAATACTCGATCCAATCTCTCAAGGTTCTAACTAATGAGGCTCAATTATGCCCTTATCCATACTACTCGACTACCCATGTATGCAAGAGTAATATTCCCAAGTGTTGTGCTCAGTGCCACTATACCAACAAGACAATCGATCAACTTATCTACAGATGGTTTCAAGTGTCCTAGAGGACTTCCAATATATAAGTGAGTTTTCATGTGGAAGTCTGGTTTGATGGTGTACTACTCGAAAGGGGTACCAACAAAGGCTACAGTAGTGTCTAACAAATGTGACCAAGTACCAATTGTATTCCCTGTGTGTATGTTTCCCCAATTGCGGTTTAACGTGTTGAATTACAGGCACCTATGATTATTTAAAGATTTCATAACACGTCTTTAACCTAAACAAAATTCTACGCAAATTTGGTGTGTTGGCGTAGGAAAGCGATAAACTACCAATTAGGTGTACTTTACACTAGAGGTTAGAGAAACAACAAGGTAAACAAATATCACCAATTGTTAAAAACACAATATTATAATACATAATAACTAAGCAAGAGAAATGCAACATAAATAGCCCTTATATTATTATAATCAAATTTAGAAGCAATGCTCACACACCTCCTGAGGTTGGGTGACATTTCACATGAGTATATAATTACTAGCAAAAACAATACATAGCCTTATAACTCTTTAAATAGGCTTCCAAAATCTCAAATCCCTAACTATTTGACATATGATTGTATACCTTACTTAACTGCCTCCTAAAGTATAGGGATTGGGATAGGACCTTAACATCATACATTTTCAAAACTCATATTATGATGTTGGTTTTCTGTTTCCTCACATTTTCAAAAAAAAAATCATTATCTTTAAAAAGTTCTAATTTGCTTTCTTTGTTTAATTTAAAATAACAAATAAGCTAAAAATTGTTAAAAGGATCTAATTTGATTTCTTTCTTTAATGTGAGATAACCAATAATCTAGAAATTGAAATACCTTTCATACTTATAAGAAATGAGTAGGTACATTGATCATATATTAAATTCAAAGAACTATAAGCTTCCTTAAGGACCCACAAAATTGCATTCATGAGAATTGAACTTTCCACCTCAATATCAAACTCTCTTTGGATTAAGACTTCAAACAACTAAGCTACCCCTCATAGCTTTATAATTGTTTTTATGATATAAATATTTTTTATATAAAAATAATTTCATATTAGTTAATATCTATAATACTATATAAGCATCAATATAGTAACAACAATATAAATTAATTAAATACCAATTAAAACAGGAAAAAACATAATATCTTGGTTAGATCATCTTTGAAAATGCTCACAACTTTTCAAAAGT
This sequence comes from Pseudotsuga menziesii, assembly GCA_001517045.1. Lineage (NCBI taxonomy): Eukaryota > Viridiplantae > Streptophyta > Pinopsida > Pinales > Pinaceae > Pseudotsuga > Pseudotsuga menziesii. Next base: position 94,784 of record LPNX011070253.1, on the reverse strand, counting down.
TAAAAAAGTTGTTATTTTTCAGTTGAAAATCCATGAAAGACATATAACTAGTTTTATCTTAGTATCTTTTAACCTTTTCATTGCAAAACTGCACAAAAGATCATTTAATATGAACAAGTGTTAATGGGCCTGAACTGTAATATCAAGGCATTTCTGAGGTAGATGCATTTCCATTAAATGGCACTATAACATAATAGTTCGTTTTTTCCTTGGTATCTTGAGGCTAAAAAATTGTTATACTTTATATAAAATACCATATAGTTTTGCATTTCCATTAAATGGCATTGTAACATAATAGTTCGTTTTTGCCTTAGTATCTAAATTTTTTTTGTAATACTTTATATAATAACATATAGTTGATCAAAATCCTAGATGCATAATTTTTATATACCCTACGACTTTTTTGAAGATACCTAATATGACATTTGGATTTTTTTAAACCCCAAAATAACTAACTAGATTAAAAAAAAGTTCAAACCACTTTGAATAAAACATTAAGCATCTAATAGGCATTCAACTCTCATCGTGAATCAAACCCACAAAGTTGGGTAAAGTGGCGTCAATACATAGGTCCTGCAAAGAAGAAAAGTCTAGGCCAAATGCAATAACCATCATAAATGCATAAACCATCATAAACCATACTACTCAACTACCCATGTATGCAAGAGTAATATTCCCAAGTGTTGTGCTCAGTGCCACTATACCAACAAGACGATAGATCAACTCATCTACAAATGGTTTAAAGTGTCCTAGATGACTTCCAATATATTGATACATGGAAGTGAGCTTCCATGTGGAAGTCTAGCTTGATGGTGTACTACTCGAAAGGGGTACCAACAAATGTTAAAGTAGTGTGCAACAAATGTGACCAAGTACCAATTGTATTCTCTCTGTGTATGCTTCCCCAATTGTGGTTTAACGTGTTGAATTACATGCACCTGTGATTATTTAAAGATGTCATAACACGTCTTTAACCTAAACAAAATTCTACGAAAATTTGGTGTGTTGGTGTAGGAAAGCGATAAAATACCAATTTGGTGTACTTTACACTAGAGGTTTGAGAAACAACAAGGTAAACAAAGATTATCAATTGTTAAAAACACAATATTATAGTACATAATAACTAAGCAAGGGAAATGCAAATAAATAGCCCTTATATTATTATAATCAAATTTAGAAGCAATGTTCACACACCTCGGGAGGCTGGGTGACATTTTACATGAGCATGTAATTATTAACAAAACAATACATAGCCTTCTAACTCTTTAAATAGGCTTCCAAAATCTCAAATCCCTAACTATTTGACATATGGTTGTATACATTACTTAACTACCTCCTAAAGTATAGGGGTGGAGATAGGACCTTAACATTATACATTTTCAAAACTCATATTATGATGTTGGTTTTATGTTTTCCTCACATTTTCAAAAAAAAAAATCATCATCTTTAAAATGATATAATTTGTTTTCTTTGTTTAATTTAAAATAACAAATAATCTATAAATCAACAAATAATCTATAAATTGTTAAAATGATCTAATTTGCTTCCTTTCTTTAATGTGAGATAACAAATAATCTAGAAATTGAAATACCTTTCATACTTATAATAAATGAGTAGGTACATTGATCATATCTTAAATTCAAAGAATTGTAAGCTCCTTGAAGGACCCACAAAATTATACTCATGAGAATTGAACTTTTGACCTCAATATCGAACTTTCTTTAGATTAAGACTCTAACCAACTGAGCTACCTCTCATAATTTTATAATTGTTTTTATGATATAAATATTTTCTATATAAAAATAATTTCATATTAGTTAATATCTATAATACTATATAAACCTCAATATATTAATATCAATATATATTAATTAAATACTAATTTAAACAGGGAAAAAAACAAAATATCTGAGTTAGATCATCTTTGAAACTAAATGCTCACATCTTTTCAAAATTTTCAAAAATTAAGAAAACAAATAGTTTTTATTTAAAAATCCGTGAAAAATTTTAAAAAATTAAAAAAGTAAATAGTTTTTATTTAAAAACTCATGAAAATTTTTTAAAATTAAAAAAACAAATATTTTTATTTGAAAATCCATGAAAGACATATATAAAGAAAGCTAGTTTTTTTCTTAATATCTTCTAACCTTTTCATTGCAAACCTGCACAAAAAAATATTTTAATATGAACAAGTGTTAACGAGCCTGAACTGTAATATCAAGGCATTATCAAGGCATTTCTGAGATAGATGCATTTCCATTAAATGGTACTGTCACATAATAGTTCGTTTTTACCTTGGTATCTTGAGGCTTAAAAAATTCAATACTACATATTAAGTTTTGCATTTCCATTAAATAGCACTATAACATAATAGTTTGTTTTTGCCTTGGAAGCTTCAAAAAAAATTAATAGTTTATACAATAAAATATAGTTGATCAAAATCCCAAGATAAAAGATCAAAAATGAAAGTCCTACCTGTATAATTTTATATACCTTCAGACTTTTGAAGATACCTAAAATCAAATTTGGATTATTTTTAAGCTAAAATAAGTAACCAGATTAAAAACAAATCAAACCACTTTGAATAAAACATAATTTCAATACATAAAGCATATAATAGGCATTCAACTGTCATCGTGAATCATACCCACAAAGTTGGGTAAAGTGGCGTCAATACAGATGTCCTACAAAGAAGAAAAGTCTAGGCCAAACGCAATAACCATCATGCCTATACAATGCAAGCTGTGGGTACCTCGTAATAGTAAAGATACAATTTTCCATCCTTGGTAGTTGCCCTGGCCTTGTCCTGGGAATTGGCATCCTGCAGCAGCTCTATGACACTCATTGTAGAGCGCTTGTGGCAGAGGATTTCTACTTTCAGAACCATGCTCACTTCCTCCTTGAAGCAACCCACAAGCTTGGGATCCAACAGTTCCTGTAAAACATTATTTTTCTCTATTTTATTGCATACCCCATTTCAAAGGATCTTTGTTCTTTCCAAATACTGGATCTTCCAGCCTCCTGCCGGTTATCAGCTCCAAAACTAAAGATGTCATTTCATTGGTTCGCCTGCAGTGTGTAGGCATGCTCTGCACAATATCACAGGCAAATTTCTGAAATACTCTGTAGATCTATTTAAAATCTAAAGAAAAACAAGATTAACATAAGATAGGCTTCATTGATGAGATATAGAATAGTTTGTGGGTGGGGTATGGTTAAGATTTTTCTAAGCAGAAAGGTCACTAGTTAAGACGTCTTTTAAGTAGAAAGGTCATTGGTTAAGAGGCCTTCTAAAAACGGAAAGGTCACTGGTTCTGTGGTTCAAATCCCATCAATAACAAAAAATCTAACTATGTTAAAGGTTGGTGCTCCCTAGGCAAAGTAACCAATAGCAAACTTACTAATCAAATGTTTTTCCACTTATAAACCAAAAATATAGCCAATAACAAACTAACTGTTCTTCCACTTACCCACCAAAAATTACATAGTATTAGCTTCCGATTCAAGTAAAAAACATCAAACATATTGAAAACTTGCTAACTGTTCTTCCACTTACCAACCAAAAATAACATAGTGTTAGCTTCCGATTCAAGTAAAAAACATCAAACATATTGAATTCATTGATAAAAATAATCACATGATGTGTAAACAAAAGTAAGAACTGTATCAGACACAAATATTCATGGAAACCGCAACATCAATATCAAGTTCAGAGTGAAGCAATTAGTGCAGAGTTCGATTGAAGCAAATAGTGCAGAGTTCGATTTCATGGGAAAACAAGCATAAGAAGAGCAAGCACCAGTAGAGTACTGGCGAATCTATTAGAGAAGAGCTTTAACTCCTCAGGCTGGTAAACGAGCCCTTCGCCGACCAGATTGTTTTGATAGAGATTCTGGGAGTCCAGATTCAAACTCCCCAGTCCGGCGGGAATCGAACCGTTGAAGCGTCGAACCTCTTTAATGCTTTTAGCTCACCCATGGCCAACGAACGAATGGTTCAGGTAAAGCCCAATTTGTAAAATCTTTTCCGGCTTCGTGATGCTCGCAAGAATAGAACCAGAGAACCGGTTCAAAGATAAATCGAAGTTTGTTAGCTCGACAAGATTGTCTTAGCGTTTCCGGAATTTCTCCGAAGAAATTGTAACTCGTCAGCCATAGATTTTGCAGCTCTGTTAGATTTCGAAGCTCTGGTATAGAGTTTCTAGGTCAAATTAAACTCTAAAAAATTCGAAAGAATCCGGCGGAATTGTAGTATTGAGAAGATTGTGGAAGAGATTTGATAGATCGAGTGGAAAATGTTCGCCTTCGAGCACGAAGATAACAGGACTGGACTTGCTCTGCCTTAAATCCCTTCCTCAATCTTCTCAACACTACGATTCTGCTTTTTCTAGCCGATCTTTCTAATATTTTAGAGTTCAATTTCTTTGAAAAAAGAAAGAAAAAAAGAAAATCCTCCCTGCAAACCCTAGCAAAGCGAAGCAAAAGAATACAAAATGCAGTGAGACTTATTGTAACATTTTCGGGTCCATGGCTTCAAATTTTCCCGCAATGCAGCAAAACTTCTCAAAGAAAGCATGCTAAACATTATAAATTTCCCGCAATGCATAAGCTTTACCGAAACCGCAAGCTTTTACGATCTAAGCTAGCGAAACGGTATTTAAGGCCGTAAAGCTCTGCCGCAAAGTCCAAATAACTGCCGGAACAGTGCTCTGAACGCAACAATATGCTTGGTATGGCACCGAATTACATTATCAACCCTAAGAGCGCGTAAATCCTTCCCGTGCAGCCCTCATTCCATTGCTGTGACTTGCAAGATTCTGTAGCAACAAACGTTAACGCCGATCACCTACTTTGTTCGGTAGTCCCGCTGGGATCTTTACTTCGCCAATACTCGGCAGTCCAGCTGGGATTTTACTGTGCCAGTTCTCAGAAAATTTTCTTCCATACAGCCTAAGATCCATTCCCATTACTGGTTTTACAATCACATCAAGTTTCGAGTTAAATGATTTTAATTCAAACGAGAAATCTGATCCATTCCCATTACTGGTTTTACAATCACATCAAGTTTCAAGTAAATGATTTTAATTCAAACAAGAAATCTGATCCATTCGCATTACTGGTTTTACAATCACATCAAGTTTCAAGTTAAATGATTTTTTTTCAAACGAGAAATCTATTCCAGTAAATATATTTCATAAAGGATTTTCGTCACATGGACAATGCCACGTGTAAAGTATATTTCAGGGATATAGGATAAAAGTTCAAAGAACATGGTTACTCCACATCCAGAGATCCAAAGATTCAAAGCAAAACTTTGAAAAATCTTACAAATGATTTGGAACTATGTCCTTTGGATTTGAAGTCAAAAACATAAAATTTCTAAGCATTTCACAAAAGATAAAATTTCTAAGCATTTCACAAAAGTAAAGTATAAACATAATTCGTGTTAAATGGTACATTGTATTAGGAAATAGATAAAAATCAATGAAATTATGCTTTTAATCTTTAGATGCCAAAAACAAATAATAGACAATAAAATTCCAAATCTTAATCACGATTCAAATTCATCCTAATCTAAGAATAAAAGTACAAATCATTGAAAATCAATATTAGAATTAAAAACAATAATTGATTATTGAAAGTGTGACTCTTTTTGAATTTTGGCCATATTCATTGTCCTTCATACATGACAAATGAATTTAAAATTTAACCTTTTCTAGAATGAATTTTGAATTTCTTGAAAAAGTACTTTAAAATTTAACCTTTTCTAGAGTGTTTTTTTTTCATAAAAAGAAAAACACTTTAAAACTACAATCATTAACATTATTTATAATTTCAATATAAGTGTATCAAGAAATTCGTGACTTAAAATGCTTGGACTTTAGATGTTTATAATGTTTATTTTTTTTTCATAGAAAAATTGGGTAAATATATATATTCACATTTTACAGATGGCTCTAAATTGTCCATTTTGATAATATCTCAGCTTCATTGTTGATACATTTCAGTCAGAGCACTGAAGCTACAAATTGATCATATAAGATCATACAAATCATGCAAACATAGATAAAATGGATCAACTCAGATCATACCAAAAATCTTATACACTAAAAGGATTATACACATCTCAAAATGTCTTCACATCATTAGATATATCATATATCAGTTGATCTATCATATAGACAGAATTCATCTATGAATCATCATCATTTAAGTTCATCAAAATTTTGCAAAATGGGAAACTTCTTTCATGTTCTTCCTCATGTCACCAGCATAAAGATAAGTCAGCAAAACAGAACTTTCATCATAGACCAGATCCTCTTCAACTCATGGACTCATAACAATCTCAATAATCCATTACTCAAAAAATCTGAAAAGTTTCCAAGCATTCAGCTGCTCGATACTCCTTAATGGACCAATAGCCTTCCAGAATCGTCCCTCCAGCTTTTGCCAAAACATCTGCATGAGAATTTATTTCCCGATATATGTGCTTGAGAACCACACATTCAAAACTATCAGTAACTATATTCACTTCGTGTAGAATCATTGATAATTCTAAATTCATTAATCTGTACTTACCAGTAGCCCAGTTAATAACTAACTTAGAATCACCGAACATCTGAATTTTTTCCAATTGATTCCTCCTAGCCAAAGTGAGTAGTAGCTTTAAAGCACATAGCTCTGCATAATTATTAGTACCCAACCATAAACCATCTTTAAAAGAGAAATAATGCTCATCAATAATATAAAGCATGCCCCCAGCTCCACATATTTTTGGTACCCCAGCTGCAGATCCATCAAAATATCCCCATGAAAAATGATTTATCAATAAATTCAACATATATAGACCTTATTTTTACCATAGCAGTATCCTGCGGGAGAGACCTTATCATTCACAGACTGAAACATAAAACATGAGCTGGTGTCAAAGATAGATCTTCAAAACGAGATTGATTCCTAGTTTTCCATATAAAGCATAAGACAATAACAAGTAAAGATTTAATATGTGCTACCTCCGAATTTAAACACCATGACTTCAAACATTCTGTCACCGATTCCCCACTCCATAGGTTCTTGATTTTTAATTTGTTCTCAATGATTAACCAAACACTCTGTGTAAAGGAACAATCCACACTAAGATGAAAATTGGTTTCATCATCCATTTTGCACAAATAGCATCTGCTAGGACCTTCTTTACCTTTATTATCTAGCACATCCCATGTTAAAGCTTTATCCGATAATATAAACCAACGGAAAATTTTGGCCTTGAGTGGGCACTTAAGCTTCCATAGTACTTTCCACCACCAGGAATATTCCACATCCCTGACCATCATTAACTTTGCATATCCCTCTTTTGGTGTATACTTACCAGATTTAGGCAAGTTCCAAACCAAAACATCATCTTCATTTGAAATCCTCACATGACTAGCTTTAAGAATAGCTAGATATCCATTCAACGCTACTATCTCCTGAAGATCAACTAAAACGATATAATCAACAGTTAACCAATGTTGTTCCATCAAACAAGTCAAACTAGGTACTCCAATATCTTTTAGAAAAAATATTCCAACCAAATGTAATTTCTCAATCACATAAGGCAGGATATGTCTCCATTTACAACCCACCCTTGGATCCACCCCAAGATGAACATCAGCTCCATTCCCTACCTTCCATACCAAAAAATTTCCAATAATATCAAAAGCCCAAAGAACAACTTTCTAGCATATTGACATACATATTTTATGTTTAATAGGAGATCTAATCCAATCCATTAAGGTCATGGGATGTACATATTTCTGTACAACAATTTTTACCCAGAGACCTGATCCATGGATGATATTCCACACACTCTTGGATGGAAGGCCTTTTGCAAAAACAACAGGTACTTTCAGTCCCCAACCCCCCATAAACTTTGGACATGCCAAAGTCTTCCAGGATGCCCACGATAAACCAAATGAATTCTTATTTCCAAACCATACAAATTTGAAACACGTCTTCCTAATCTTCTCAATAATACCCACTGGCATCCAGAAATGCATCCAGTAGACCGGAATGGCCTCGAGAACAGCTTTTATCAATATCTACTTACCTCCCTTGGAGAGCCATCGGAAGCTCCAATTCTTTATCTGTTTTTCCACTTTTTCAATCAACCAGTCCCAGTCCTTCAAAAGATATCTGCATGGTTTAAGATGAAAACCAAGGTACTTCATACCATTCTCAAGTTTGTCAACAGAAAAAGAAAATATATTATGTAAAGTAATAACCTCTGATTCTTCCAAACAAGAAGAATATAAAGCAGATTTATCATCATTGATCTTCATCCCTGATGCCTTACAAAAGACCAATAAAACCTCATACAAAGTAGATAGAGAATGCTTAGAACCATCATTAACCATAACAATGTCATCCACAAATAGGACATGAGTTAAGACAATATCATTTCCAAATGAAATACCATGATAAATCCCATAATATTTGGCATAGAGAAGAGCCCTACCTATTCCTTCAATAACTATAAGAAATAGTAATGGTGCCAAAGGATAACCTTGCCTAAGTCCCCTTCTAGATTTAAAAAAAGTTGATGCAACTCCATTGATAAGTAAAGAAAAAGATACAAAAGAGAGACTACTGATTACCCAGGAAATGAAATTCCCTGCAAAACCCATTTTCGAGAGAATGACCCGCAGATAAGTCCAACTGACTCGATCATATGCTTTTGATAAATCAATTTTTAAAACCACTGACTTTAATCCTTTACTGTGGATGGTATGCATCCCTTCTTGAATAACCTCAACAAAATCATGTATCTGTCTACCCGACAAGAAACCAAACTGTTCTCCATATATAAATCTACCCAGAACCTTTCTGATATGGGTAGAAATGATCTTAGCCAGAATCTTATAAATTTAATTACACAAGGATATAGGCCTAAAGTCTTCAAATGTAGTGGGATGATCAGTCTTAGGAATCAGAGCTATAAAGGTAGTATTGAACACCGCAGGAATTTTACCACTTATCTGAGAAACCTCAATTACTCGAAGGAGATCCTCACCCGGAACATCAAAAAGACTTCCATAAACCTCTACAAGTATCCCATCTGGCCCTGGACTCTTATCATTTTTACTCAGGGATAGGATAAACTGAATTTCTTGCCGAGTGACAGGTTTCATTAGTTCATTATTTTCATTCACAGAAATAGATGTAGGAAAAAAACCATCACTCTTAACAATTTTAGCGAGATGGAGATCTGATTCTTCCTGAAACAAAGACTCAAAATGATGCACCCCTGCCCCAACAATGGCCTCAAAACCTTCAACGAAATTACCTTCATCATCTTCAATTTTCCAAATAGAGTTTATATTTTTCCTATAACTGGCATGTTTATGAAAAAAAGGTGTATTATCATCTCCACATAACAACCATAATGCCCTGCTTTTCTGTCTAGCCTCCTTTTCCCGATCACATAAAAAATTTCTCTTCCGAGTTTCCAGCTCAACCAAAGAAGATTTATCCTCTTCCGAAGTGAAACCAAAACCCATCTTATTAAGAGTCTCGACCATAGAAAATTCTATATCAACTAAGTCCTTAATGTCATGAGCTTTTTTCTTCACCGACCAAGATGTAGACACAACTTTTAAACTCTTAAGGTTCACAGCAAACTGAGATACAAGAGATACCTCTGAACTGGCATCATAAACTTTCCAGGATGCTTTTAATAATGTTACCAGGTCATCATTAGCTAACCAACAAGAATTAAACTTGAAGGGACTATGGGCCTTGATATCACTATTCAAAATTTGTAAATAAACAGGCTGATGATTAGAATCCCCTCCACACCCAACCCACTATCTAAAATGAATATCACAATCCAAAAGACCGGCTGAAATGAGTAACCGATCCAGTCTTTTACATATGTTCTCAGACCCAAATCTACGGTTAGACCATGTTGGGAGAGTAACCACAAGAACAATATCCACTAGACCAAATCCTTCTAGCTGATTAATGAAGAAATCAGTTAATACATCCACTCTAGCTTTGACTCCCCAAACTTCGGAATATCCCCGGGAGAAATTCAGATCCCCACCAAAAATCAATTTTGGGCACCTAAAACATTCCAATTTCAGCATATTATTCCATAGTAATTCCCTATCCAAATAAGGACAATACAGATTCACAAAACATAAATCCATCTGAAGCTCAATAGAATAAAGTATAGCACACAAGCCAGAACACAAAGCCCATGCATTGAGCAAATGAAATTTGCATGTCCTCCACCCCAAAAGTAAACCCCCAGATCTACCCTTGGCATCCAATGATACAAACTTCCAATCCTTTAACATTGTTTCCAACTCCCCAACCAAAATAATCCCGTCACACATCGTTTCTTGCAAGAAACATACATCTAAAAACTGCTCATCAATCAACCTTCTCACATTTAGGTTTTTAGGTGTACTAGCCAAACCCCTACAATTGAGGGTCATCACAATCATAAGGGAAAATTTGAGGGGGAAAACACTGCTCTAAGTTCCCCGGTAACAGACTTCACTTCAGAAAGCACAGTTGTCAAACGATCATCACTACCCTGAACAGAAGGATGGGTCCCATACAGGTCTCGTTCTGTACCATACACATGTTCTTTGTCAACCTTAGAACACAACCGAAGGAAATAACCCTTACTAACTACAAGATTGCCTTTGTGTGGAGATACAAACCCCAGATCCCCCAATGCCATAATCAAACAGAGCCAAATTGCAAGATGAAAGATTACCCACAACAAAACCCTCATTATTATTATCCAACACCGGTCCTCCAAACTCAGATAACGAAGAAATACATAAAGGTTTAAGAGACTTCATAGAAACAGACTAAGACCCTAAATCCACCTCATTAGTTAATGGATTAGGAGATGGGTTCATATCCACCAACCCATCATTCTTGACAATAACTAGCTTGTCCCCAGGTGTATGGCCTCCATTCTTAACATGCCAAAACGATTTGGTCTTATGGACAGAACCAGAGTTAGGTTTTTTACTAAAAGGTAGTGAACAATCAGGCATCAAATGGCCATAAACATGACATTTATTACACCAAAATGGGACGCCCAAATAATCCAAGGGTTGACTAAACTAAAAATTACCCCTTTTAATCATTAAATCAGCAGGAAGACCATTACGGAAATCAAGCAACACCAAAACCCTACCCAAACAGCAGACACCAGACTTCAAGAAAGACAAATCGGTTTCTAGGTGTGTTCCCAACGTATTCCCTACCAACTTAAAAAAATCTTCAGACCAGTATTCAAACGGGAGATTGGGTAATTTTACCCAAATGGGAACTTGATCGTACCTTTCAAGTCTTGGATCAAATAAGGGCGTCCAATGTTTGATTAACAGGCCGGCCTTGTCCCATCTCCAGACACCAACAAGAACCGCAGCCGCATCATCTTCAGAGAAGAATTTGAAAGCAATCCAACCTCTTGGTAGCAGGAATACATCAAGAACTCTGCTGGTAATGTCCTTCCATGACTCAAAAACCTAATGATTTAAACCCTACGAGTTATATTTACGCCCACCGAAACGACCAACCAAAGTCATTGCGTTCGTCAAGAAAATATCATTTAACCCAACATCCTCCCCAACAGTCATCAAAACCGGCTTATCAAGTTTCTTGATGGTACGTCACGCCCTCTTTTGCTTCACACCCACCATCGAATGATCCACAGGAAACGGATGATAACCAGAGGATGAACCCCCTATAGTATTATGACCAACATCTGAATCCAAAATGAAATCTAACGTAGGCGTCCGCTCATTCAAGAAACACCCTAATCGAGTAGAGCCATCATCCATGCCAAAAGATAATTCATTCACACCAATAATCCTTGGAACCCCAGAACCTAAAACAGAAAGATCATCGATAACCATCGCAGGTCGATTGCTACCATCTTTAGCCAAAATCAAGGATTCAGAACCCTTATTTTCACCACCCGGAACATGCACCTTACCAGCATTAACCAAGGCACTACCTGGTAACTCACCACCTAAAAGCATCAATGGACACCCCATACTATCCCCCGATGCAGCAGGCACCTGAAACACTTCACCAGAACACAAACATCTTGCACATGAGGGTAAACCCAAATCTATCGAAACCCTAGTCACGTCTCCTCTATCATCCTTTAAATCCTTTTCTCCACCCGGCGGCGTATGCGCAAGCTGTTTAAGATTTTGAAGAGACATGCTCCCAGTGGCAAAAGATTAGGAAGCCCGTACAGGACGTGGCAACACCAGTTCAATCATGTACGCATGTAGGAAAAACAAAACTCCCACCAGAAGTACGTTCTATACTCAATAACATGTACTATGGACCTCAAACTCACCCACCTTCAAGGATGTAATATCAGAAACGAAAGTCAAAAACTAAAGTCAGAAATCATTATCCACTTGCAAAGAAAGTGCTTCACCTTATAATGTTTATATGGAGCAAGTGAATGCTTCCTTTGAGAAATAATATCACATCATGTTTTATAAAGATGTGGATGGTTAGATTTTTTATTAATGTAAATAAATTGATGGTCGGTCCACCAAGGAACTTATGGTGATGTTAAGCACTTGAAGATGCTAAATAGTGAAACTAATTAACATACACTCGGACTAGAGCTCCGTGTTCCTATTTTAGGAGCACTTGTCACATAAAATTAGCATAACCTAACGTATCATAATGCATTAATGAAAGATATTTTCTTAGAGTTAACATGAGGGGCGGTTGATATATAACTAAATATGTTATTAAGATAAAGGTGAATTTTTTATATTTGGTTTAGTTGTAAATGTTAATTTTATGAAAGCTTACTTAGAGAGATAGACTTAGGGTTTTGGTTTGAGGGATCATAATTCTTGGGCTTGTGTAGAATAGTGTAACCTTATTTAATTAAATATGGTTTTATTGTTTTGTTTAGTTGTATTTTTTTGTGTTACAAGGAGAGATAGGAGAGATAGTATAGCTTATGAGAAAATTTTGAAAAATTCATTGTCATTTTGTTTCGATATAAGTTTAAAGAGTGCAGATGGTGTTGAAGGCTTCTAAGAAATTTGTTTTACATATATACTTTAAGGTTATGATCTTCTTCTTTATATTGAATTTTCTAATTTTGAAAAAGATAATTTATATAATTCATTAACGTTGGGCTTCATTCTAGATACTTTGTTGAGAAGGTGCATCCTTAATGGGTCATTTAGAGCTATATTCAAGAGGTATCATAGCCACATCATTAGCACTACACCCATTCTCATAACTTAACTAAAGGTTTTTGTATTGTTTCAATTCAATGACATAACCCATGTATATGAAATCATGCTCTAAGGCCCCTTGATCTGTAAAAATACCTTACTGGATTTGTCCTACTAGACCCATAAATTTTTAGTTGAAAACATTTCCCAATTATCTTTCCACTCTTCGTAGACTTTTTTATCCTCTCAATGTAGTTCTAGTCAATCTTAGAGCAAATTGCCACACCTCTAGATAAATTTATCTATCATGATCTTGAGCATTTTTTTCACTCTTGACTTCAATACAAAGTTTGTTTTAGGGTCAATATGTCTAAAGAACTCAAAGAATTTTTCTCAACAGGATTAGTAATTGAATATACTATGAGTTGCTTCATTACATGAATTTACCCAACACCTATGCTTTTATTCTTAAAACATAGATCATCAAATTTGTGTTTAGTTGCTTATTACCCCAAGAAACCTAGAGGTGGTTCCACCCACCCAAACCCCTCCTAACCTCAAAGATCCACATGCAACAAATGTGGATGACTATGTGTAGACTGAAGTTGTTCATAAAAATAATGGTAACACTGCAATAAAATATCCTTCCCCAAATATCCTAACTAACAAGGCCTCACCCCCCAAGACAATAATAATAATGGCCAAACGTATATGGTAGTGATTTAAGTTAGTTAGTAAGGCACCTTCTAGCACCATGAATCAAGGAAGTGGTGGGAGATGTGCATGCTCTCTTCCAACACTCATCCATCGACAAGAGAGTGAAGTTGTTGTATATGTCAAGGGGCGCTAGAAGTGGCTATGGAAAGTGACTCTTAGTCGTGTATGGTTGAACTCATCTCTTTCAAATATTTCCTTCCATGTTCTCTGGGACCTTGAGAATATCGAGGCAAAATGGAAGATGTTGAAAGGTATTTTAATGAAAATAACCTCATGAAATGTTTAGTGTTTGAATGGCCCTAAAAAAATACATTTCCTACTAAATGTTGACATCTTCAAATGGGACAAATATTCTATGATTGCAATAAGTAAAAATCATAGGGCTTATTCTTCAAAATTCCTTGTCTATAATTTTGGTAGAGGCTATGAACTTTTGTTCATGTCATTATAAGGGAGAAGGGGCCGCCACTACTCTAGTGTCTCCACAAATTTCCAATGCTATTATTAATTAGGGATGTGACCCATCCCATGGAATTGTATGGATTTTACTCGATTTAGATGACTAGCTACTAGGATTGACCACAATTTATGCCTCTAACTTACTCCAATATAAAATGTGGCATTATTAGTGCACTTACAATTCATTAACTTTTAAAGATTGACATGGGTTGTATGGCCCCAACTAAGGTCAGCCACAAAACTCTATTGAGGCTTGATTCACCTACATGAATTTTATGAAAGGGAAATAAAAAAATTATCAGAGACTTAATAAGTCCCTCCTCCCATTAAAAAACTCTTTCTAATTTTGAGGTCATGTTATCCATGTTCTTGGCAGAATCACTCTATCATACCACCAATCCATATGGTTTATAATATATTGGGAATCTTAGTGCATGCGGATGCCTTAAACATGTTATATCCTTAATGTTTCCCACCTACAAATCCAATGTTGCTTGGTATATATCCATATCTTGTAGAACTTGATTTGATCCTAGATGAATATTCTAGTGGGAAAACACCATCTCCAAAATTATCACCTTTCTACATGGTAATGGAAAGAAAATTGCTTATGATTAGTCATAGTCATAATAAGGAAATACTTAGTGATTTTGAGGGGCTCATGGAGGATCTACAATGGGCCCTTAATAATGAACAGATTTAATTTCTTGCTACAAAGGTGCACCACATGCTTCAAGTGGATTATTTCCTTTCGGAAAGAGGTGCTCAACTATGACCATGATTAGCGTAGGGACCAAATTAATTCTTTAAGTCTTTGACCACTAGGGAATCTAATGAAAATATATCATTCCTAAAAATATCACTGGGTTGAACCTCCAACCAAGAAGAAAATGAAAGAGAATTTCTAAAGCACTATAGAACAATGTTCCAAACCTACGGTCTCTTTTGTAAAACATGGGTAGCCACCCAAAAATGCCTTGACTTGGTTCCATGTAATCTTATTGAAGACAAGAGGAGAGTGTGTGACCTAGTCCTATTTCTATATGAGATAAATATAACCCTGCAATAAATGGTTAATGATACGACCCTTGAAATTGATGGGATCCACTGTGAGTTCTACAAGTTCCCCTTGGTTTTTATCAAAATGGATTTATTGCATGTTTATCATGAATCCCTTCACAAGTTATATCTAGGTGCAAGAATTAATCAATGGATGATCAAATGTATTCCTAAGGTTTGGGAGCATGGGACTATTACCAATTAGAAACCCATCACTATGATTAAAATTTCTTATAAAATTATAACCAACATCCTAGCCTTTCATATCAAGTAGATTAGCCCTAATATCATACTCTTCAGACAAGAATAATTCGTGATATGGGAAACATATATTCTAAACAATGTTATCACCCTAGTCTATGAAGGCATGAAGTGGTTTAAGTTGTCCTATGTTGACACCCTATCTAAAAAAAATGAATTTGAAAAAATACTATAACCAGGTAGAGTGGCCCTTGAATGTTGAAATTCGTTAAGATCTAGGTTTTGACCATTCCTTTGTCAATATGTTGAAATCCTATGCAGTTGATTTCCCTATCTTGTTATTAATAATTTCTATTCCATGGAGGTTGGGATTTTCATATCTATTTGGTGTAGGTGGCCTCTAGCCCTATACCTCTATGTATTGGTAATTTATGTTCTCCATTATCTACTAAACTCTAAGGTGAAATTGTAATTAGATGCATTCCTCTTCCAGAGATAGAGCTTGGGAAAATGGTTAAAAAAAATTGTATGATTATTTTTTATAGTTTTAGAGAACCAAAATTTTTTAGATTAGGCCATGGTGTATTTGTATGTATTATGTAGGTCCTTGATATTGGAAATTCCATAGCCAAAATCGAGTGCTATAGATAGAGACAATCACTGATATCGGTGTTGTGGGCTATTTGGTGTACAATGCTACTAAATAAACTTAGCCAACAACCTGGAGATATAGGTGCAAATATAAAGTTAAAAAACATAAGTCTAAAGATTAAAAACAAAGTTGTTTCTTTCCCTTGATGTGCAAATCCCCCTGAATTGAACCTTCTTAATAGCTTGTTCATGAATTTATAACAATATCTTAAATAGAAGATACATCCACACATTGGAGTCTCCTCAATTATCCAACATTGACAAATAAGAAAACAAAACTACAAATCCAACTTAAATCAAACTCATCAACATATATAACAACCATTGAAACGTATATTTTAATTAGGGAAAGAGAACCCTTAACCATATATTAATGAGAAGTGAGGAATAAATTTACATTATAAGAAACATAACACCTGGGAGGAGTTTTGAATATGACTTTTGAACTTTCTCTTTTGATCCTAATTAAACCTCTTTGTAAACTTTGTAGTAAGCATTTAATTGTTTTGCAAAAACTTGAGTGAATAAACCGAAATTTATTCTAACGTGGAATATGAAGATGAACCATTATGAAGGTTGGCCTTCCGAGGAAAGCCATTAACTATGAAGTCCATGGAAAAGATGGGGATTCAAGGAAGACAAGATTAAATGGGATTAAAAAAACCATTGTTTAGATGAGCTAGATATATTTCTTTCAAGCATAGTGTGTGCATTGGTGTAGTAGAATTACGATCTTTGTGAAGTGATTGTATTATTGTTTATTTGCATGGTGAATGGGAATATACAGGTGGTTAACCAAGTGTTGTGTTTGCACATTGAAAGAAGATCCACAGAGTTAGTGTAGTTTTTAATTTCTTTAAAAAAAAGGAATTGAAATTATTTTTCATTGATTTGAATTGAACTAATTGTAGTACTAGAGAATATAGTTTTTATTGGGCATTATAAGACTACAATAAATAGAGTTTGGGTTTTGTTGGAAAAGTTATTGTTGTGTTGGTGTTATGACATAAGTGGAAATGTATGGGATTAAATTTATATAATATTACTTCAAGAGAGTCATATGTGGGGTTATATGTATTTGTACGGGGATAAATGTATAGGTAATAATGGTTGAATTAATTGTGGGCCTACATATTCTATGAGTCACAATAGGTTTATATAGAGGTCATGTAGTCATTGTTGATAGAAACATGTGATGTGGATATATGAATGATTTCACGTATTTGGAGGAGGTTTTCCTATTCTTTAATGTTTTATTATGTAAATCATAACATGTTATACAATTTGACTAGAAGTTTATACTCAAAATGAGAACTTTAGCTATAAACTCATGTTTTTGCATCAAAAACACCAAAAACAACCCTTGAATCAAAAATTGTTGCTACTAGTAGAAACCTTTTTTTATACACTAAAGAAGCAAGTAACTTGTGAACTATGACCCTAAACAAGCAACTTGGGAACTAAAGGATGTGATGCAGGAGGCATACTCATAGTTAGTTTGAAATATTTTATTGTAAAACTTGTTCATGCACATAATGTAGATATGCATCGAGGACAATGCATAAATTGAAGGGGAGGGGAATGTAACACCCCAATTTTGAACTCAAGATGTGAATATGTATGTAATGAAACAATTTCTAGATGCCGAAATTATATGGTTTATGAGACCATGGATATTGTAAATTTGTACATAGTTTTTACTTACATAGAAGTCGGACTTATAATTGTTACTACAAAAATCCCTGGTAGTTACAAGTGGAGATGGATGGAGAAAATATGGGGGACTATGCTTCCACAAGTGGGGGAACTGAGAGGGGATAAGGGGTTATGACCCTATAAACTAATGTCCTTAACCTTCATTGAAACTTTTATGGCAAATTCATTTAACCATAAGTTATTAGAGTCACCTTAAATAATTATGGTATTAATTATCTTAAGTTGGGTTAAGAAGGGAAAAGTGGTTACTTTTGGGGAAGCCACTTGTTAAGCCATGATCATATATATATTGTTGGAAACGTATCTAGTCATTAGTCATTCTATGATTTAGTAAGGGATATTTTGCACGTAGTCGTAGTTAATATTAGCAAGGAAAAGATAAATATATGTTTCATAACCTCTCAAATGAATTACACTGATGAATTGGTGTGATTGGGCTTAGTTCCCATGTGAGAGAGACCCGTACCATAGTTGGAATTCCTGGGACCTTGAAACAAATACTTCCTACCCTATCTATGTCGGAGCATGAAAGACAATGGGGACATGCTACAGGAATATAGAGCAGAGAAGGGGATATAATCCCTTGTATTGTGCAGTATGGTGGGAAATGAGTGCAGGGGTGGGCACAAGTCAGAACGAGGTTTCTACACATTTACGTAGTGTGAATGTGTTTGAGTAAAAGAATTGGGAATTCACCCCTTGTTAATTATAATCCTCCCTTATCCATTTATAGTCTATTGATCATTTTTTCTAGCATAGGGATACATATTTATTGTACTGGAGTATGGGGAACACATATATAGGTTAACTACCACTTACTAGATGTTCATGCATGAGTTTAAGTTCCTCTAAGACCATCCCCTACATTTTAAGAGCCACTCTGAGTGCCACCAACAACCTCCATCAGTTGGTTGTAGTTGGTAACCAATTATGATGAGTTTATCTTCAGTTACATTCAGTTAGATCACTTTCAGTCAGTCTAGCGTAAGTTATGCATGGTTGAATGGGGAAGTGGTGCCTTTTTCCACCTACCTTGTTAGTTTAACTGATTGTCGGACTGATTTAGTTATCCATAGTTAGACTATTGGCTCCCATGCAGTGATTTAGACACTCCTAGTTATCCAGTCAGTCAAGTTTAGTTGGTATATTTGAATCTTATCCACATGACTCGAATACTACTTATTGTAACACCATTGTATACTGCTGGAATTAATGAATATTAATGTTGTAATTTATTGATCAATTCTTGTCAGTTTTTTCTGTTTTTTTCTTGTTTGCATTGTTCTTACTATTACATTATACCTTTCAATTTCTCTCATTGCCTGGAGATCAATGGTTCATTAATTCAAACATGGTATCATAGCCTTGTTCAGGCTAGCAGCAAGTATTGTACAACCTCCATTGTAAACTAGAAGCAACTGAGTTTCCACATAAATACTGGAATGATATCCTTGCTCCCTCTAAATTCCGTTCAGAGAATTCTATCCAAGTGTGACAGACTCTGAGAAAGTGTACATGTCAAGGTGGAAAGGCTTGAATCTGACATGATTGTGAATTGGTTTGCTTTGCAATGATAGTTTGCAGCTACAACTTCAATATGGATTCGAGATTATCAATTCCTCTTCTTAATCCATTTACAAGATATTCATAATGGAAATTGAAGATGATTTCATCTCTAAAGAGACAAGGTCTCTATGAGGTATCTATTGGACTTGTTAAAGAGTCTTATGAAGATGAGAATGACTGGATAAATGATGATGATAGAGATTTTGGAACAATATGTTTGGTATTTTCTCCAAGCTTGCGCTACCCTATTGAATCTGCTAAATACCCAAAGGATCTCTAGACATAATTGGATAGAACCTTTGGCAAGCACAATGAGGATCATTATTGCAATTTGGAGAGCACACCCAACACCACAAGAGTTCTTTCTTCAACAGTATCGACATCTATTCTCTCTAATTAAGTTGTTTAAGATGAAGAAGAAGCAAATTTTTCTACATAGCCAATTCAAATTGAAGAAAGTCTCCTTGGAGTGACTCCTCCTATTGCTCTAGAAGTTTATGAGGTATATGATATCTCATATTCTCATATAGCTGAACCAAAAGAAGACATTTGAATCTCTGTTATTGAAGAAAAACTCTCCTTCCATTCTATGCAAGCATTCTCTAGTGATTCTTCTATTTTAATTTATGTGCAAAGTTTGCCAGTGATTGCTTCAAAAAATGAAGAGGAATTTGATTTCTTTCTCTCTAATGCTGCTTCTGGTGTGCATAAAAGAAATAATTTGGATTTTTTGGAAATAATATCAGATTTTAGGAGTGATCCATTCACTCACATTGATCTAGAGCTTCCAACAAATTCCTACATGATTGCTTGAACCGATACTCAAAGCTTTGTTGAAGAAGGAGAAAATTGTGCATCTTCCATCTCAGTGGAGTATCAATTGAGCACATAGATCTGTAGACAAACACACAACTCACAAAATAGATCACACAATTTACTCAGCAATTGAAGAATGAAACAGTGCAAAAATGGCTTGCAACTGTGAATGCTTTCATTAATCAAAAAGTAATTAGATAATAATTACAATGAAGTACAATGGCTAAATAGCCACAAGAAATTCGAATCCACATGAGGAAAATCGAATTGATTACACTCTACTTGACTATAGGTAACTAAGACCTTGTCTAAATCATTATCAGAGGACTCAATGGTTAACTGACCTTGTCTAAACCATCACCGGAGTTCATCAAAGTTCTAAAACACAACTCAAGTGTCTAATTCAGTGTTGACTGAGGCTAACTGACTAAGGTAGGTGAGAAATGTGCCTCTCCTGCATGTAGCCATGCAAACCTAGCGCTAACTGAATGTAGAGGACTAGAACTGAATGTAACCAACTCTTAACTTAGCTTGTCTAGTCACCAACTCAACTCAACTGACCTTGGTTGGTATCGGCACTCCCAGTGGCTCCTAAATTGTAGGGATTGGTCTAGGAGGCTCCTAAACTAATGCATGCAAGTGCAATCAGTGGCAGTAGGCCTCAATCAGTGTTCCCCACACTTTGGTAACTGAAACATGTGCCCAAATTAGGCTAAGTGGACCCAATGGTGCTAGTGACTGAAAATAGACTGGATGGACTCCCGATTTAGACGTGACGCTTGATTTAGACATATGACCAAATTCGATAAGGGAGGATTAATAATCCTAACACCCCCCCTGAATGCTAACTTGGACAATCTGTGGGCCCTGGTAACTAAGACCATAGGTCACCCATTACATCAAGTAAAATAAAGTAACTGCTTAATACAAGGAGCCGGGGCAAAAACCACATGGGAAAAAGACCCCCTCTATCTAAGCAGGTAGAATTAGGATTCAATTTTGAAGAACTTGAAAATATGTTGCTGCAATCTTCATCTCTGTGAGGTAGTGAAGCAGCATGCATGGTGTGCTGTGCACAGGTATTCTGGGGCCTGGCATGTAGACTTCTCCCTCTTCTCCAAAATTGATGATGGAAGCAAGGAGGAATGTAACCTTTGTCTCTTGCTGGATGAAGAGGTGTATGATCACATATATTCTTCTGAATGTAGTGAGACTGAGCCTTTTCCATGTAGCATCTTACAGGGAGTCTATTGCATATCTTCGAAGGAGGTAAGATGGCATGGCATAGCGCAAGGGTCTTTCCTTTCTGAGTGTCAGATGGGTTTCCAGTCATCTTCCTAGCTTCTAGTTTGGAAGTAGGGACTGAATCTAGATCTGAATCACCCTGAATCTCAATCTCATAAACTAAAAAAGATGGATCTGCAATACTGGTAGAAGCTGCAAAAGAAGCAGATTAAATGATTTTACCTTCCCTTGCAAGTGGTTGCTGAGAGTGCACTGGTTCTGAAGGAGGCATGAAATGTGAGAACTCATATGCTTTTGAGGCATTATTTGCAACACCTTTCACTATGATGTTCCCAGTAGAGATATCTGTGATCTCTACTGAGTCAGGACCAAAGATCACTCACTTTGGAGAGCCAGTATGGGTCATCTGGTAGACAGATAACAGGTTTGAAGCTAGGGAGGGAACAAATAGCACATCTTTGAATCTTCCATGTTCAAGTTTGATATATCCCTTCCCTTTTGTTTGTACTTTACTGTTATTTCCCATCTGAATACTAGGACCATCAAGGGACTGAAAATAAGAGAACGATTCTCTAGATGCGTCCATATGGTTGGAAGCTCTAGAATCAATGAGGAAGACATGTGCTGATGAGCAACAAGCCTTCAGTGCATGGCCTTTCCTTTGATATTCTTCATATTATTCTTCAGAATCATCCTTCCTTGTGCTAGCAGGTGCAGAAATGTTATGTTTCTTCAAAAGAAGAGCCATTTCATCAAGTTGTCTTCTCATACAGGAGCTTTCTGAATGAAAGCTCCTTCCACAGTAAGAGCAGAGGACATTGCCTTTGCCATTCTTCTTGCTTCTCTTCGAACCTGAAGGCTCATTTGATTTCTCTTTCTTCATAGGAGACTTATCTCTTTGCTTTCCTTTATCATTCGCTCCCTTAGGTCCTCCTGCAACCAGTGCTTGATCTTTGGAGGATCGAATGATCCCCCTTTGGATCAACTTATCATGCTCATAAGTGAGAGATGCAATGAAAGAATCGAGAGTGTGCATCTTCCAATTTGGAGTAGTGATCCTCACTGATTGAAAAGTTGACACAAAGAATGAGTAGTCTGCACCAAGTTTTGAGAGAATGGAAAGAATGAGCTGATCATACTCCTTCTCCACCTTGCATTGCTTCAACTGGTATATCAGGTTCTTGAATTTTGTGAAAAATTCATTCAGTGATTCGAAGTTGGATGGATTAAGAGATATTAGTTCATTTTCTAGATAATGGACCCTCATCTCATCTTGATTATCAAATAAGGAAGCAAGATTGTCCCAAATCTCCTTGGGAGTCTTCAATCCTTGGATGTGGAATCGAAGATCTCGAGAGACCGAGGAGAATAAGTATCCATGAGCTTTATCAATCTTGTTCAAGTACTTTTCTTTGTCATGATTCAGAATTCACACTGCCTCTGTTTCTTCTATGAGTCTGAAGAGCTCCTTGGTGCGGAGCAGTACCTCCATTTCTTTCTTCCACTAGTGATAGTTGAAGGGAGTGAGAGGCTCTACTGAATGAACCATTTTGAATGCAGTAAGAAGGACTGAGCTACTGTAGTGAATGCAGTGAGAAGACAAGGTTGCTTGTAGAAAATGCTGTGAGAAGAGCTGAGAACCTGTCACACAATCAAGCATACAAAGTAAGGTCGACAATCTGCACTTTTGGAATTTCCTTCACACCCAACATAGTTGATCAAGCAAGCTTGATCAACAATTTCCTAACTTGGGATATTAAGTGGTAAATTCTCTGCTTCTGGTGCAGTACTGGAAGGAGCAATTTTGCTCAAAAAAAATGATCCAGCTGGAGATCTGAGGAGGAGAGGTGCCTTGTCCACCGAGGCTCTAATACCGTATAAATTGAGCACATAGATCTGTAGACAAACACACAAATCACAAAATAGATCACACAATTTACTCAGCAATTGAAGAATGAAACAATGCAAAAATGGCTTGCAACTGTGAATGCTTTCATTAATCAAAAAGTAATTAGATAATAATTACAATGAAGTACAATGGCTAAATAGCCACAAGCAATTCAAATCCACATGAGGAAATTCGAATTGATTACACTCTACTTCACTGTAGGTAACTAAGACCTTGTCTAAATCATTATCGGAGGACTCAATGGTTAACTGACCTTGTCTAAACCATCACCGGAGTTCATTGGAGTTCTAAAACACAACTCAAGTGTCTAATTCAATGTTGACTGAGGTAGGTGAGAAATGCGCCTCTCCTGCATGCATCCATGCAAACCTAGCACTAACTGAATGTAGAGGACTAGAACTGAATGTAACTGACTCCTAACTTAGCTTGACTATTCACCAACTCAACTCAACTAACCTTGGTTGGTATCGGCACTCCCAGTGGCTCCTAAATTGTAGGGATTGGTCTAGGAGGCTCATAAACTAATGCATGCAAGTGCAATCAGTGGCATTAGGCCTCAATTAGTGTTCCCCACACTTTAGTAATTGAAACATGTGCCCCAATTAGGCCAAGTGGACCCAATGGTGCTAGTGACTAAAAATAGACTGGATGGACTCCCAATTTAGACATGACTCCTGATTTAGACATATGACCAAATTTGACAAGGGAGGATTAATAATCCTAACATGGAGCACTTGGAACCTTTGTTCGAAACTCTTGGATCTGATATGACCTTATTTGGTTAAAGTTTTAAGTTTCTAGAGCCTCCAGTCATGCTTGTAGTTGTTCTCATCAATTTTGGTCTAAAAAATCAAGTACCAAAAGTCTCTTTCAAAATTGCTGTTGGGGATTTGATGTCAGTTTTCTCTCATGAGTTTGCTGATATTATATCTTGTGAATCATTAGTTATTTTAGAATCTATATCAGATTATGGAGCTCAAGAATTCACTCTCCACAACCCTAGGAATTATCTACCTTCCTACTTGATCACATGCTCATTTCCTCACAGAACTAGTAAAGATGGAGACATTTTGCATTCGCCTGGGGGTGAAAACACGAAGGTGGGTAACACTTTGGCTTGTTTTTGAGAAACAAAATTGCTAAATTTTATGTTTTTCAACTTCGACCTTTTCAAACCCATATCTCCATTAGGAATTTCAACTTGAACTAAACAAAAATGTTTTAGAGAGTTGAATTAGCTGTCTACTCGTATTTTTTTTATGGACATATCGTGGGACAAATTTGGTGCTCACCAACGGAATATACTTGAAAATTTTAGGTATGGATAATGAGTGACTAGTGTGAGAACTAGTTTTTTAAGAGATGGTTATTCATTTTAGGTAAAGCAATGTATGATCATAATCTACACACACTGCACTAGTGCATGGATTATATTTTGAGGTTTTTCGAACTTGGAACTATTTTTTATTATTTATCGAAACAACATAAATTCAAAAAATGGTGCATTATCGACACACGTTGGTGAGCTTCAATTTTCATTTTAGTGTGACTCTTATTGGAAAAAATAAAAGTACCCTTTTGAAGAGGACAATGCAATTATGATCTCTATGAAGATTTCAAATTTTTTGGTGTTGTCTTTGTTACGATATTGGATTTTCATTTCGGGTGATTTTCAGAGTAATAAAATTCTTAAGGGATAAGGTTTAGAAAAATTTATTAATAAATAGAAATTCAAATAGAAATGAAACAATTATCATATCATTGGAAACTAGATTCAAAGATGAATCCACTGCTACCAAGTCCGACAAATAATATTTAAAATTTGCAGGGGTTTGGGATTGCTGAAGTTGTAGGTTCCAGAAAGATGCTTGATATTTTCGTAGGCTTTGTTGACCATGAACTCTCAGCCAAAAAATATCTTCCAAACTCTCGGCTGATATTTTAGTTCAAACTCTCATCTGAGAGTTGTTTTAAAAATACAACACGGTGATTGGTTCAAACTCTTATCTTATATTTTTATTAAACTCTTGGCTGAGAGTTTGAACTCTCATAAACTCTCGTCCTAGAGTTTGAGGTTTATTTTTTTCGTGTGTTCATTTGTGTGCCCTGTTTTTTTCACTATGTTTCCATAAAATTGTTTCCCAACTTCGCGTTTTCACCCCTAGGCACTTGCTCCTAACACTTGGAGCTGATTTTACCTCACTTGGTTCGATGTTTAAGGCTACAAGATATCAGTTACTTGGGTTTACCTCACATGGTTCAAATTTTCAAGCACTTTTTCTCTCTCATTAGTTTATCACAGTTGCTCTACATGGGTCCATTTTTCATCTTGTAGCCGTCTATGTCCCTGATTAAGTTGAGCATATTCTTCTTCTTCCAAAGAGGAAAATTCATCCATACATAATCATTTATTTTGTAGAGGTTCACATGCATAGTCCCAGGATGTTGACGCACACAAGAACCAATATTTTGCATTACTTCTCTAAAGAATTGGAGATTGCAGCAAAATTTCCCGATTCCTGCTTATTTTGAGGGGGGGATTTTCCCATGAGGTTTTCCCCATTTCCCTTAGTTTATTAAGCAACTTTTTATTTTTCATTAGATTGTATGGGTGACTTTTGGTCTAGTTTCCAGGGCCCAAAGTTTTCCAAGTCAGGATTAAGTGGGGGTGTTAGGATTATTATAATCCTCCATTGTCCATTTATAGTCTATTAATCATTTTGTCTATCATAGGGAGACATATTTACTACACTGGAGTATGGGGAACACATATAGAGGTTAACTTCCATACTGCATATTCATGCATGAGTTTAAGTTCCTTTGAGACCATCCCCTACATTTTACGAGCCACTCTAAGTGCCACCAGCATCCTCCATCATTTGGTTGTTGTAGGTAACCAATTATGCTAAGTTTATCTTCATTTACATTCAGTTAGATCACTTCCAGTTAGTCTAGCGCCAGTTATGCATGGTTGCATGGGGAAGTGTCGCCTTTTTCCACCTATCTTGTCAGTTTAACTGGTTTAACTACTTTAATTGATTGTCAGACTGATTTAGTTTTCCAGAGTTAGACTAGTGGCTCCCATGCAGTGATTTAGACACTCCTAGTTAGCCAGTTAGTTAGGTTTAGTTGGCAGATTCGAATCTTATCCACATGATTCAAATACTACTTATTGTAACACCATTGTATACTGTTGGAATTAATGAAGATTAATGTTGTAATTTACTGATCAATTCTTATCAGTTTTCTCTGAATTTTTTCTTGTTCAGTGTACATTGTTCTTACTATTCCACTGCACAATTATACCTTTCAATTTCTCTCATTGCCCGTAGATCAATGGTTCAATAATTCAAACACCCCTTGTGGAGTAATATCCCTAGCTTAGGGGTGGCCTTTGTCAAGTAAAGAGTAGGTTTGATAGGTGCCTATGATTAGGAGGAACATCCTTTGTTTGCAGCTGATTGGAAGAAATTATTATAAAAATAAGTTCCAAATGTGTTTGAATTCCATGAATTATATTTTCTTGTTTCTTGTTTGTTGTTTAAATTATTATTTATGGAAATCTTATTTGTGGAAATGGGATTTTTCTAAATCATTTTAAATAAAACAAAAATATAACATGCCGAAGTTGAAATAATGTTCTCCTACACATCACAAAATGAAATACCTATTGAATATTTATCAAATCCACACCTCGATGCCTCTTTGGATTTTTTTCTTTACCAAATTTCCACAAAAATATACTTTTACGAACCATTTAAAACAAAAGATATACCATGCCCAAATTAAAATTATGTTCTCGTACACATCACCCAATAAAATATTTTATTTATTTATTTATCAAATCCCCACCTCGATTTAACAAAGTTTATAAAAGCCCCATATAAATGCTCACCCCCTTCTTCACATAAACAAGAAACTAACGACGCTAAAGTGAAATACATTTCACCACTCAAACCAATCCATAAAACTAAAATCACACAATATTATATGTAATCAATCCATGAAACTAAAATCACACAATATATTTTTAAATTTATATTAAATGTAATATTTTAGTACAAAATACTTAATTATTGCTTATTGATATAAGTAATAATTAAGTATTATATATTGTATATTAGTTGTGAATGCTACCTACCCTTTATTTCATGAGCGAAATATCTTTTTAAATTTATATTATATATAATATTTTCCTACAAAATACTTAATTATGGCTTGTATATATCCACTAGATTAGTTGTGAATGCTAACTACCTTTTATTTCATGATCTATTAAATAACGTGAGACGTTGTAGAATTGTGTTGTTATTATGGTTAATGTAATTTGGATAGTGAAAAGAAAGAGATCAAATTTGAAAGATTACTCTTAATTTTAAGTTGAAGGATATATATTCATCCAACATTTTTATGATGAAAATATATAAGAGAAATCATAATTTAATTGAAAATTCTCATGTATAAAATGATCGATCATACTTATCACATTGTTTTAAATTGGGATTCAAAAAGACAAGGTTCCAAACATTTAACGTTCATTAAATGACACTTAAAATGATGGATATACCAAAATGGTGGTAGGATTATGTAAGGGTGAGGTACGGACATAAGCTATGTGATAAATTTATTTTTGTTAAATGGTACATTGTATTAGGGAATAGATGAGAGTCAATGAAATAGAGATGGTTTTAGTCGTTATATGTCAAATGCAAATTGTGGGCATTGAACCCTCAATCTTAATCATGATTCAAATCCATCTTCATCTAATAGTGAAAGCATAATGATCATTGAAACTCAACAAAACTTATTACCAATGAGAAACCTCGTTTCTCCAGAGGAAAATGCAAGAAAGCCATTAGATGTTTTCATCAAACAACCCTTTCGCACTTACATCGAGAGAAGCAAAATTTCTCACTGTAAATAAATTTTACCATTAAAACTCATCATTACACATGAAAGTACCAATAAATTATTAAAATGTAACTTTTTTAAAAATTTGACAATATTTGTTGTACTTCATAAATGACAATTGAATTTAAAGTTTTAGTAGAATTTTTTAACTACCTTTCTAGAAGAGGTTTGAATTTCTTGGAAAAACAATTTAATCATGAAAAGTACAATCATTAACATTATTTAAATAATTGTAAATTTGTGACTTAAAAAACTCTAATCTAATTATAATGTTTATAAAGTGCATGGATCTTTTGAGAAATAATATCACATCGTGTTTTATTAAGAGGTGGATGTTTAGCTTTTTATGGAAATAAATTGAAGGTCCGTCCACCAAAGAACTAATAGTGATGTCACACACTTGAAAATGCTAAATTTTGCAACTAATTACCATTGGATTCAGAGTAGAGCTCCTTGTTCCTATTTTAGGAGAACATGACACATAAAATTAGCTTAACATAACGCATTTTAAATTATGTGGAACATTTACTTAAAATGAGGAAAGGTTGATATAAAAAAGATACATGTTATTAAGATAAAGGTGTATTTTTTTTGGTTTCCTTGTAAATGTTAATTTTATGAAATTTTAATTAGAGAGATATATTCATGGTTTGATGGATCATAATTCGAGGGTTTATTGCAAAATAGCAGTGTAATCTTATTGTATTAATTGTGGTTTTGTTAGATTGTTTAGTTGCATCTTTTTGTCATAATGGAGAACAATTTGGCTTTATTTGAAAATTCATTGTCATTTTGTATTGATATAAATCTAAATAGTGGAGATGGTGTTGAAGGTTTCAAAGTTTTTT
>LPNX011070253.1:38890-56282 GCA_001517045.1 Pseudotsuga menziesii | reverse complement strand
AAGGCCATAATCATGGCCAAACCTATTTGGTATCGAGTTAAGTTAGTTAGTAAGGTACCTGCTAGCACCATGGATCAGGGAAGTGGTGGGAGATGAGCATGCTCTGTTCCAACACTCATCCACCCATAAGAAAGTGAAGTTGTTTTAGATGTCAAAGGACACAAGAACTGGCTATGGAAAGTGACTCTTAGTCATTTATGGTTGAACCCATCACTTTCAAATATTTTCTTCTGTGTTCTTTCGGAGAATATTCAGGAAAATATGGAAGATGTTGAAAGGTATTTTAATGAAAGTAACCTCATGAAATGTTCACGGTTTGAATGGCCCTAGAAAAAAAATATTTCCTACTAAATGTTGACATCTTTGGGTGGGACAAATATTCTAAGATTGTAATAAGTAAAAATTGTAGGGTTTCTTCTTCAAACTTAATTGACAATAATTTTGGTGGGGGCTAAGTACTTTTGTTATTGATCCAACTAGTAGTTGGCATGTTGTCGAACTTTGACAAAGTCTAGCATTGAGTCGACTACTAGACTACTTCAACTACTTCGATAGGTTCAGCAAGTCCACACCTCGACAGGTTTTGCGCTTGACATACAACATCTTGACATGCCTTGTCGACACCTTTCGAACATTGAGATAATGTCTCTATCTTCCAATCATTTACAACACTTGAAATTTTTAACCATTATAACTTCTTATAATCAAGCATAATAGGTAGTCACCCAAGCATCTCAGCATGCTATATAAACATGTACATTATTGTAACAATCAACCAACCTTCATAGAGAAGAAGTAATAATAGAAATTGGTTCAAATTCTTACATATTGTCTGTGTGCATGCTTTCTGACAAGATAGCGTGTTTCCTTCTTTACTTGTTCTTTTTCTATGCTTCTGCCATAACAGTGGTTGAATCATTTAGTTGACTGTTGTCCCCAGTGTGCACCTGGGAATGAACTGGATCATTGGTATCAGAGGTTGATCTTGTTTAGAGCTTAAGTTACATCAACACTTCCATTGAAGTTATTTAAATTATGTTTGTTTGAACAAGCTCGCAGAATTGACAACACAAGTAAACACTTCCTTCGACTTTGAAAAAGATGGCCGAAGAAGTAGACAATAGGCATGCAACTAACGAGACATAAAAACTCATAGAAAAAGAACTGGCTCACTGGCGGACTCAAATGTTTGCCCAGTTTAGCGAGATTCTCATGCGAGTCGCTTCGAACTCTGAGGAATCCTCGACACGACCTCACTCCAATAAAATCAGCCCCTTCAAAGTGCAAATGAATCTGTACATACCGAATCTTGAAGGTAAGATTGACGCAAAATTCGTTGACAATTGGGAACAACAACTGGAATCTTACTACTCTATGAATCAACTCTCCAAAGCGGAAAAGATCACCATTGAATCCTTGAAGATGTCAACCTCCATACACTGTTGGTGAGAAAATTTATCGGCAAATATGGAAAAGTAAGGCGACCCCATAGACACATGGGTAAAATTTGTCGAATATGTCCGAAAGGAGTTATACCTGCCCAAGTATCTTGAACAACAATATAAGAAGTGGCAGCAACTAAGGAAACAAAAAGACTAGTCCATACAGAGTTACACCGACGAGTTCTATCGACTCATGGCTAGAATTGGCATCCAAGAAGAAGATAAATTGCTTGTCCTGAAGTACGTTAGCGATTTATCCCCATACATTAAACAAGAGATGGAGTTTCTGAATGTAAGTACGCTTGTAGATGCATTTCATTACACCAGCAAGCTTGAAGCTAAACAAAAAGAAAAATCACATTTCACGAAAAAGCCAATAGGTCGAACATTTGATAAGAAGTCACCAGCCGACTCTAACAAGTTTAAGAACCCTTCTCAGTCAACTCCACCAAAGCCCGACTATGAGAAGAATAAATTTTAGAAAGACAGGAGGGATCACAACCAGGGTAATTTTTAGGGGCGAAATTTCGCCAATTGGTTAATTTTTTGGGTTTTTTCCAAAAAATAAATTCGCTATTTGGTCATTTTTAGTGTCTAATATCGCCTATATTTACATAAAATATGTTTTTTATCATAATATTCGCCAAAATTTACACATTTCAGTGTTAATTTTATGTTTCATATTTAATATTCACCTACCTATCTATAAACATGTTTATTTCAATCCAAAACAATCGCCTAGAGTACTATACTTAAGTATAATATTATAATCCTTAAAAAATACCCTGATCGCAACAAACAAACTCCTACCAATAAATGGTGTGATTATCATAATTCAACATGGCATGATATGACAGAATGCAAAGCTCGAAAGACATTTTTGGAAAAATTGTTGACATCCGACTTGCATCAACCCTCTTGGCTTCAAATTTGACCACTATGATAGCATCAACTATCGTCAATGAGGAGGAATGAGAATGCATGTTCCATACACGGATATGGGTTTAGAAAAATCCATTACATATGATAGTGGATAATGGTAGCCAAAAAAGTCTGTTTTTGAAGATCTTGTGAAGAAATTAGGTATTGTTACCACTCCACATCCTTAGCCTTACAATATCAGTTGGATGAAGGATGGACATGAACTAAGAATCACACACCAATGTAGACTCACCTACTTCATTAATCCTTTTGAAGATGAAGTACTCTGTGGTGTGCACCACTTTCCATAGTCGATGCCTTGTTTGTAAAACCTTACCCATGGGATCAACACAGTACATATCAGTCATGACCTCAGAATGTGATTGCTGAAATTCAGAATCAATGGTATGACATACCAGAGCGACAACCCACATTAACGGTTGCTATGATATCTTCCAAACAAACAAAGAATCTTATCAATTATGCTCAAAATTTTTCATTAATCATGATAAAGCCTCAACATTCCAAGAAGACTGCAGCAATAAGTTTACTCACTGACCAGCGCAGCTTGATCGACCACATTCTTGAGGAATACCAGAACATATTTCAAGATCTGAATGAAGCACCTCTGCATTTCTAGGTAAAACACTCCATTGAACTTGTTAGTAGTTATTCATTACCTAACACATCTGTTTACAGAAGATCCATTCTCTAGAACGAATAAATTCGTAGGAAAATCCAGGATTTGATCGTCAAGGGTCATATCCTCTCTAGCTCCTCTCCTTTTGGAAATCTAGTCGTCCTAGTTCCAAATAAAGACGGGACTTGGTGCATGTGAATCGACTATCGGGCTCTCAACAAAATTTAAGTAAATAACATATACCCTCTTCCATAGATAGATGAGCTCATCGATAGTTTGAAAGGTGCTAAGTTCTTTATGAAACTTGACCTCAAGTTGGGATATCATCAAAATTCGGTTGAGTCCTCTAATGTATTGAAAACAACTTTCAAGACCAAGGAAATATTGTTTGAATGGTTAGTCATGCCTTTTGGGTTAACCGATGCACCTGCAACCTTCATGAGATATATAAATGACTTTCTACGACCTTTGATCGGCAAGTGTGTCATTGTCTATATCGACGACATCTTGATTTTCAGTCGATCATGGGAAGAACATGTCAGATAGCTTCAACAAGTCTTCGACACTCTCCAACAACATCGACTATATCTGAACATGGAAAAATTCTCATTTGCGATGAACAACATCAAATATTTGGGGTATGTAATTGACTCTGCAAACATTCATGTCGAACTAGAAAAAGTGGAGATCCTCAAATATTGGCCCATTCCTCAAAATATTCATGAACTAAGAAGTTTTCTTGGTTTGGTGAATTTCTATAGACAATTCATACTTGGGTTTAGCCACATCGCATGGCCTTTGAATCAATTGATGAAAGGAAATGGGAAAATTGTCTTTAAATGGACACCGACACAATAACAATCTTTTAAACAACTCAAAAACAGGCTTTGTACTGCACCAGTACTTGTGTTACCTTATTTGCATCAGCCCTTTGAGATTGATATGGACGCATCGGACTATGCTCTCGACATAGTGATCACTCAGTCAGGTCACCTAGTCGCATTTCTATTTAAAACTTTCAATGACACTGTCAGAAGGTATTCAATGCATGAAAAAGAACTGCACGCCATTGTGCAAGCTCTTAAGAAATGGAGACACTACATTCTTGGCAAGGAAACGATCATCCTCACTGACCATAAGCCTCCACAGTTCGCTCTGTCCCATTCAAAACTACAGACAACTTGACAACTTAAGTGGATTAATTACCTACAATAATTTTAGTTGGTAATTAAGTATCGGAAAGGAAAATCTAGTGCCGTAGATGATTTTCTCAGCCGACCACCCATTACTCTACTGTCTACAATGATGAGTATGCAGGGTTATGACACCACTACTTGGCCACAATTGTATTCAGTAGATGGCGACTTCTCTACAATTTATCGATAGCTTCAGACCGATACACTGCCTACTACTGACTACTTCCTGAAAGACACCTTGCTATACAAGCTTGGACACCTTTGTGTACCTACTGGTGAGCACCAACAAAAGCTCATTTGGGATGTGCACTACAACAAGACTGCATGACATTTTGGAGTCGCAAAAACACTTGTTATCGTCCAAAAGTATTTTTACTGGCCTTCACTTAAATTTGACGTCAACAAGTACATTTGATCGTGTGTGGTTTATTCCATTTCTAAATCATCGAATCAATGAGAAGGATTGTACACACCCCTTCTAGTTCCTAGTCGACCATGGGAATTTATTTCTATGGACTACTTGACGGGATATCCTACTACCAAAATCAGCATGATGTGATCTTAGTAGTATTTGAAATATTTTCCAAGATGGCTATATTCATACCATGCAGGAAGACTACGATAGCATGACATACTGCTCAGCTCTTCTTTGAACTTGTGTGGAAACATCTGGCCTTCCAACGGCCATTATTTCTGACAGAGATGTTATATTTGTCAGCACCTTTTGGAAAACTCTCTAGAAATAGCTCGACATGAGACTTTCTTTGTCGACGACCTTCCATCTGCAGACATATAGACAGACGAAAGTTACAAATTGATTGGTAGTACATCTGCTTTGCATGTACAACCACAAGCATCGTTGAACATGGGATAAAAACCTTCCATACATACAACACAACTACAATTATGCTGAACACAGTTCTACGAGAAAGAGTCCATTTGAGATCTGTTATAGATTTCAACCCTCAGCGCCTATCAACTTGATCAATTCCTCGACACAGTCGAATGACACCAAATTTGAAGGACGGGGAGTGAAGAAAGAATTCAAGTTCATAGATCAAATCTACAACATCCAAGAAATGTTTCAACAAGCTAATGCAAAATATAAGGCCCGACACGACAAGCATCGTATTCCTCATTCATTCCAAATTGGGGATTAGGTCTAATTACATCTAAAGAAGGAGCGCTTCACTGGTCCATATAGAAAGCTAAAACCCTTGCGATATGGTCCATACAATATCCTTAAATAGATTGGAGAAAACACTATTTAACTCAACATTCCTGCATGCCTTGGCCTACATCCAGTATTCAATGTATATCTACTTTGACCATACCATGCACCATTATTGGAACATAACGACTTGCATACAACAGAACCCGAAGATATCCATCCAAATTTCAGGAACCTCTTCTTTACGACACCATTGTGGGACAATGCATACACCATACAAAGATGAACTCCATTCCCTTGTTTTAAGTGTCTAAATATAGACAACTCCTCATGCAAGAAAAGTGGTACTCGGCTACTGAAGTAGCCAACATGTTTCCTCGCCTGAACGAATACAAAATGGAGACCCTAGTTTCTTAAGGAAGGAGGAATGATCAAACCAACATTCGACATGTTTTCAAACTTTGACAAAGTCTAGCACTTCGACTACTCGACTACTTCAACTGCTTCGATAGGTTCAGCAAGTACACACCTCGACAGGTTTCACGCTTGACATACAACATCTCGACATGCCTTGTTGGAACCTTTCAAACATCGATAAAATTTCTCTGTATTCCAATCATCTGCGATGATTGAAATTCTGAACTATTATAACTTCTTGTAACTGAATGTAATGGGTAGTCACCCAAGCGTCTCAGCATGTTATATAAACATGTACATTATTTTAATAATCAACCAACCTTCATAGAGAAGAAGTAATAATAGAAATTGGTTCAAATTCTTGCATATTGTCTATGTGCATGCTTTCTGTTGAGATAGTGTGTTTCTTGCTTTACTTGTTCTTTTTCTATGCTTCCGCCAAAATAGTGCTCGACTCATTCAATCGACTGTTGTCCCAAGCAGGCACCTAGGCATGACTTGGACTAGTTATTGTCGTTGTAAGGGAGAAGGGGCATTGATATTGTGTCTCCACAATTTTCCAATGCTATTATTTATTAGGGGTGTGACCCATCTCATGGAATTGTATGGAGTTTACTCAATTTGGATGAATAACGACTAGGCTTCACCAATTTGTATGCCTCTAAAAAATCCAAAAAGCATGTAATGTTTTGGAAGAGTATGGTCAATGAGATCCCTAATTCCCCTTGGCTTGTAAGTGGTGAACTCAATATGGTTGATCGTCAAGAATATAAAATTGTGGCACTATTAGTGCACCTACAATTCATTAGATATTAAATATTGGCATAGGTTGTATGGACCCAACTAAGGTCGGTTTCAATACTCTATCGAGGATTGGTTCACCTACATGAATTTTAGGAAAGGGAAATAAAAAATTTACTAGAATCTTAATGGGTCCCTCCTCTCATAACAAAACTCTTTATAATTTGGAATTCATTCTATCCATGTTCTTGAAAAAATTTGTCTATCATACCACCGACCCATATAGTTTATAATATCTTAGGAATATGAGTGCATGTGAATGCCTCAAACATGTTATATCCTTAATGTTTCCCACCCACAAATTCAATGTTGCTTGGTTTATATCCATATTGTGTAGAACTTGATTCAATCCTAGATGAATATCCTAGTGGGAAAACACCATCTCCAAAATGATCACCTTTCTACATCATAATGGAAAGACAATTGCTTTGATTATTCATAGTCATAATAAGGAAATACTCAGTGATTTGGAGGGGCTCATGGGAGGATCTACAATAAACCCTTTGTAGTGAAGAAATATAATTTTGTGCAACAAAGATGCATGTTGGGCCTAGGGACAATAAGGTAGAATTCACTTAGAAGTTTTCACAAGTATGGAGAAGAGACAAAGAAGAAGAAGAATGAGTTGCGACAGAAAAGAAAGAAGAGAAAGAAAGTTGTGACATAAGCTGTGAAAGGAAGGAAGAAGAAGAGGAAGAGGCCCAATAGAAGAGGAATCTACGCTAGAGGAAGAATCTACGATAGAAGGAAGGAGTGAGACAAGGGAAGGTGCGATGGAATAACAGTATCAGAAGGTGTGCAAGTAGCATAACAACTGGAAAATGAAAGTAAGGCATAACGCTTAGAAAGTGGTAGGCCTTAAAGATCATGGGTATGAGCTTGACTAGAGAAGGAGAAAACTACACATATGAAGGTATCTATGTAATTCAGGCCATTAGTGCCTCTCGTTAGGTGTTACTAGAATAGGAAAGACAACTTGTTGGTCAGATAGAGGAATCTTGCTGAGAAAGTGACAGAAAATGAGTTTGTAATGAATATGTAATGAGTCTGTAACGAGTCTGTAACAAGTATGTAATGAGTCTATAATGAGGCTATAAAGGAAGGAACCCAAGTTGTATGCGGGTTAGACTCTTGTTAGCTTCTGGAATGTTAGATTCTTGGTTGGTGGCTCTGTATTTTTTCTGTTAGTATTGCTGAGTGCGTACAAGTTGAAGAATCTACAGCTGAGTGCACAGAAGAGTAGGAAAGGTTGAGTCGATCCAGGCAGTGTGCGGATCATTAGAAGAGAAAAGTAGGAAGAGATTAGAGAGAAGATCAGAGAGCATGAGAGGAAGGAAGAATCTGTAAAGATAGATAAGAAGATCTCGAACAGAGTCTACAGTTTAATGCGCATACGGAAGGTGCATATATTTCCTCATGCTAGATGAAGAGCACCTTGTGGTTTTTTCCCAGATGGGTTTCCACTTTATATTCTGTGTATATGTGTGAATGATGAATGTGTTTGAATTATTTGTGTAATTGTTGCACTGGATGGATGATTATAGATTCGATTACAAATTAATAGATGTATATCCATTGCATTGTATCAGTTGAATACGATTATGCTGCATAAATATTGTTGATATAATAAGTTACATAAGAGAAGTTGGGTTGTGGTCTAACTGTTGGGTCACAGTGAACATAAGTAATCCACCCAGAGAATTCTTTGAGAACCTTGGTAAAAGGTCAAGATACCAGAAATACCCCACCCAACCGCGGAAACATGGTTCTGGTAGTTACGCATTCAAGAGAGATACCCTGGGTGAGACTGCATCTGTGTCGCAGGTGTTTCCAACTGATCTCTGCGATGTCGGACCGATATCTTGGGCTTTGTTGAGCTGAGTAGAAGGGAATAAACTTGGGTAAGGATCCTTGGAGGAGGGATAAAATCCAACAATGCACAATATGCTTCAAGTGGATGATATCCTTTGGGAAAGAGGTTCTCAACTTCGATCATGACTAGAGTAGGGACCAAATTACTTCTTTAGGTATTTGAATGCTAAGGAATCCAATGAAAATATCTCATCCCTAAAAACCTCATTGGGTTGAACATCCAACCAAGAAGAAAATGAAAGATAATTTGTAGATAATTATAGAACAATTTTCCAAACGTAAGGCCTCTTTTATAAAAGGCGAGTAAACACCCCAAAATTCCTAGAATTGGTTCCATGTAAGCTTACCTAAGAAAAGTAGAAAGTGTGTGAACTGGTCCTATTCCTATGTGAGCTAAATACAACCCTGCATGCAATGGTTGATGATATGGACATTGGGCTTTATTGGATCTCTTGTGAGTTCTACAAGTTCACCTGGGCTTTTATAAAAAAAGATTTATTGAATGTTGATAATGGATCCCTTCACAAGCTATATCTAGGTGCAATAATTAATCAAGGGATGATCATATTTACTCCTAAGGTTTGGGATCATGGGATTATTACCAATTGGAAACCCATCACTATGATTAAAATATCTCATAAAATTATAACCAACGCCCTAGCCTTGCATATCAAGTACATTATCCCTAATATTATACTCTTTAAACATGCATGATTCATATGGGAAACATATATTCTAAATAATGTTATCATCCTAGTTTAGGAAGGAATTAAGTGGGTTAGGTTGTCCTATGTTGATACCCTATCTATAAAAATTGATTTTGAAGTAGAGTGGACCTTTAATGTGGAAATTCTTTAAAATCCAGGTTTTGACCCATCCTTTATCAATAGTGTTCAAATCCTATTTCTGTTTGATTTCCCTATATTGTTAATAAAAAAATTATTCTAAGTTGGGATTTTCATATCTATCTAGTTTTGGTGGCCTCTATCCCTATACCTCTATGTATTGGTAATTTATGTTCTTGGTCAACTACTAAATTCTAAGGTGAATTTGGGTGTAATTAGATGCATTCTTTCAAAAAATATAGGTTGGGAAATTGGTTAGCGAATTTTTTATGATTATTTTTCTATAGTCTTAGAGAACCAAACTTTTTGAGGTTAGACCATAGTGTGTTTGTATGTATTATGTGTGTCCCCACTAGTACAAAATAAGAGATAAATGACCATGTGAGCAAAATCTTTGGTTGCCATAGTTTTTTCAAGGGATAAATGTCCAAAGTTGAGTGAGATAACTAAAAATGACCAAGATAAATGACCAATTTCGTCATGGGATAAAATATATGACCATAAACCAGTAACTAGACTAAAAATGACCACATAACAATAACCTTAATAATATGAATAGGTCATTTTTAGTCGTGTCACTCCGACAATGGAAAATTACAATTTTGACAATGAATTTGTACAATTCACTAAAATATAACATACCGATGGATTTAGAGAACCCCTAGAAGGGGTTCTCTGAATCCATCTATCATGCTAAATTTTAGTAAATTTTAGACCCCCTCTTGGATTCAATGGATTATTCCCTCATTGTTTCATTAATTAGAATGAACATTGTTTTCATAGTGTATCCTTTATTATTCTCATCAATAGTTATGCCTCTCCATTTTTTACCCCAACTTGTGGCCTACACTAGAGTTTTCCATTATACCCTCTACAACATCCTAGCGAGGAACCAAATTAATCGTGATGTTTCGATTAGCATCATTATACATCCCATAAACATACTACATAGGCGCCATAGTTTGGTAACTTGCATGTATATCAATTAGGGAAGTCACACCCTAGCTCCCATAACACTTGTCTTTGAGTAACATAATTTATATATATTTAATTATGTGTGTGTGTGTGTGGACTTGAATTTGACAGTCACAATTTCAATTATTTAAC
The DNA here is from genome assembly GCA_001517045.1 of Pseudotsuga menziesii. Lineage (NCBI taxonomy): Eukaryota > Viridiplantae > Streptophyta > Pinopsida > Pinales > Pinaceae > Pseudotsuga > Pseudotsuga menziesii. The sequence continues at coordinate 45,870 of LPNX011070253.1, read as the reverse complement.
ACTGTATTCTTACAAATTTTAATTTTCTAAGGGTTTTTTATGATCTTTAAATCAACACAGAACATTAAAAATTCCATTTGAATAGTAAATCAATCAAATCCACAAACTTTGGTTCATCAAAGTCCAATTTTATTATTATTTAAATTAGCGGATTTTAGTATATACTTAAATAACACCTAAATTATTTTAAAGATTTGCTTATCAATTTAATTTGTGGGGCATGTGTTAAGATAATCAAAAGAAATCAACTCCAATATTGAATTTAGGGTGTTTGCATACCAACCCTATCGAACCACTAAAATCACAACCTATCCCTAAAACATTTCCATGACCAAGCCCCTACGTTTTAAGAACAATTATGTGACCATGCGACAAAAGTTATTTATTGATAAAAAATAGCCACAGTGACATTGTGTATAGATAGATATGCACAAACTCTCAACATCCATGGATAGACACAACGGCGAAAGGAGTTCAATGATTATCTAATCGCAAAAAAATCATATTTTCTCCTCCTCCATTTTCATCCATCACAAACAAGGAAATGGTACACACATTTTTCAGCTTTGATTCATGAGGATTTCCTACCCTACCCCTGTAGTAGGGTCCAACGACCAAGAGTTTAGGTATAGTTGAGTATGGTTTCCATTGATGTCAAAGGATTTCATTAATGGCAAATGAAATGCCATGGCATGTATAATGATGTGACATGTGTGATGAGGTTGCAAAGTCATATGATGATGTTTTGGTGCTCTCATGAAGTCATTTTTACAATTTGACACCATTCTGTAAAAATACGGAAACTTTCTGAAACTCTTGTTGAAAATCTGAAAATTGACTAAGTATAGGAAAATCAGAGTTCATGAATGACAAAGGAATAACAAAGGAAGTGGTGACATGGAACATGGCATGTGTGATGAGGTTGAAAAGTAATATGATGGTGTTATAGTCCTCTCATGAAGTCATTGTTACAATTTGACACCATTCTATAAAAGTACGATAACTTGCTAAATCTCTGAAAATTTGACCAAGTATAAATTCTTCTTAATCTGCTTAAGGGGCCTCTGTAAAACACATGCCATCTTCTGTATTTGACGAATTACATGATTTTGAGGATATATAAATATATATTGTTGTCTTGTGCATCTAACCATATGATTGGTTTTTCAAGACACTATCTGAAGGTGAAGTTATTAGTCTGCCAAACGTGCTTTTTGGCCTGATTTGCATTGTTTCAGTTATGGTAAATCTGCCTAAGTGGCCTCAATAAAATGCATGCCATATTTTGTAGGATACTGATAAAAATTATATGAGACCATCCATTTTTAGCTTGTTGATGTGTTCATATAACCATGGTCTCAGTTCTCCTAAAACTTACTTGAAGAAAAGTTACAAGTCTACCAAAATTAGGTTTCATACTATTTTGGGAAATTTTCTGAAAATTGACTAAGTATTGAAAAATCAGTCTAAGTTTCCCTAGTAAAATTCTCACAAATTTTTGTAGGAAACTGATAAAATAATATAAGACCATCAAGATATAGCTTGTTCATGTGTGCATCTGACCATGGTCTTATTTCTCCTAAAAGGTAGTTGAAGACAAAGTTATAGGTATGCCAAAATAAGGTTTCGGGTTGTTTTGCACTAGTTCATGTAAAGACACGTTTTCATAATGAAGAGATGCATTGGTGAAAATGTTTTAATGAAGGGACATAATGATGAAAAGACACAATGGTTCAAAGACATGATGAAGGAAGTATTTAAACATAAGTTTGAAGTGGAAGAAAAATGTCTCTGCAATCCAGATCAATGTAACAACAAGAGAAGATAGAGATCAATGAAGCGAAGGATAATCAATAACATAATTGAATAAAAATATCAAATTAGGGAGGTAGGGTGGTTCTAGGGAAGGCTGCAATCCTCTAGGGAGGTTTTATATTCCTTCCAATAGTGGCTGGAGTATAGACGTGTTGTAGCATCCTTATTTGTTAGTGTAGGTAGAAAAATCTAAGGTGTTGGTGCATCCTTGTCTATTGGAGCAAGAAGAAAATAGGGTGTTGGTGCATCCTTTTTATAGTAGAAGAAAATAAATATTGAAAAAATCATCTTATTAATTAGTTTTATTTTATGATTTTCTCTTTGAGGTTTCCACAATAAAATTATGTGTCCTAACTTGTCGATTCACTGTTTATATTACACTAATTTTCTTTAATAAAGTGAAAAGAAGGAAATACTGATTCACCCCCCTCTAAGTATTGCTGGATAAACCAACAATTGGTATCAGAGCAAGATATTTCACTATAGTCTAAACCATTGGAAGGAAGATCCTATTAAAAACCACTATGGATCATCAAGAAGGGTTAGCCACTAACAAACCTCCATTATTTACAGGAAATAATTATGCATTTTGGAGTGTAAGAATGAGATGCCATCTAATGTCTCTTGGATGAAAAATTTGGAGTTCTGTTGAAAAGGGTATAAAATATCAGAAAACCTACCTACAAATAGAGATGAACTAGATGAATATGAATCCAATGCAAAATCTTTGAATGCAATTTTGAAAGGATTAGCAGATTCAATGTTTGTTAAACTCATGCAATGTAAGACAACCAAACATGCTTGGGAAAAAATAAAAATTGCTCATGAAGGGGATTCTAAAGTCAAAAAATCCAAACTTCAAACATAAAAAGTGTAGTTCGAAAGTCTAAAGATGAAGGAAGCATAAAATATTGCAGAATATCTTCTAAGAGTAGATGGAATTGTCAATTCTATTAAAGGTCTGGGAGGATAAATAAAGGAGAAAGAGGTAGTTGAAAAAGTAATAAGAACCCTACCAATAAGATATAACCCAAAAGTATCTACAACAGAATATCGAGATGATGTTGAGCTTTTGACAATGGATGAGCTACATGGAATCTTCACTACCTATAAGATGAGAACAAAATAGAATGGACCATCAAGAAAAGAGGAAACATTTAAAGCTACAAAATAGTCAAATAAATATGAAGCCTTACCCAAGAATCAATTAGAGAACTCAGGCGATGAAGAAGCTCTTTTCATCAAGAAACTTGAGAAAGGTACTAGTAACTACAAAGGAAATCTACCACTAAAGTGCTTTAACTATGGAATAATTGGACATTTTTACATAAAGCGTCCTTACCCAAAACAAGAAGATAGTGATGATGAAGAACCTTGCAATCATAAGAAAGAACAAAAGAGTAAAATTATATACAAGAAAAACTTTAATAAAAAGAAGAAAAACTTATATTCCTTGGAAGACAGTGAAGATGAAGAGATAAGTGAAAATTAGAAATTCTATTCATGGGAATAGAAACTCAAACTTCAGATGATGAATTAGATGTAGAAGGAGAGGTGGACCTAGAGGCTGAAATCATCATTTCTCTTAAGGAAATTGAAAAATGTAGAAGAAGGAACAAATCCTTTTGTCAAAATAAAAACAAGAGCATAAATCAAAATAAGAGGAATTCAAGACCCTCCAAGAAGAGCTACACAATTCAAGACAAGCAGCGATGGTTAGCATGAAAGAGGCCGAGAGATTAAAACAAGAAGTTGATAACTTCAATGGAGAAGTAAAGAGGCTAAAAGATCAGCAAACCATTAATGAGAAGTTCAGAGAAAGCACTAAAACACAAGACTGTGAAAGACTCGAGGCATAAATTATTCAGCTTAAAAAGAAGGATGATGAATAATCTATTAAGTCAAAGTTTGGGAATATCTTGAATATTCTAGATGGCATCCTAGTGGCTAAAGACCATCAAGTGGCAAAGCTAGAATAGGATATGACAAGAAGATTTATGTTGCTACAATTATGGATCCAATTGGTGTTAGGATATTTAGACACTTAGGAGTTAGTTAAGATCAACTTGTGTAATATATCTGTTAGGTAAAAGTGTGCTTCTTTAGTATGCATTAGTATGCATTTGTAAATATTCTAATCTGACGGTCATGATATGTTCTAGACATAGAGTGATCCGACGGTTCAACTTCTCTTAGATCATACCTACCATTGATCCGTGGCTTAACACCCGATTGGTCTATGATCTCTATTTAAAGAGCATCGAGGGTCATTGGATAATTGATCGATTATGAGAAGCTCATGTAACTTTCTTTCTTTTGCATAATAAATTGCTCAAAGTAGCTATTTGGCTGGGGCCGTGGACTGTTTCCCTCTCGAGGGTTTTAACCACGTGACAAACATCAGTGTGTTGATCTGTGATCTATTTGTGTGAAGCGGTATCTGAAGGTGTTCGGTCTTTTGGGAGTACCCTGTGTACCCGAACATGGTATCAGAGCTTTTATGAAGAGCCGCTTTCGGTTTTGATCAAGATCTGGAACCGGTGTTGCCGAAACTTTGAAAGGGTTTCTGGTTCTGGATTTTCTGTAAATTTGTGGCCTGTGGGAGATGTTCCATTGTGTCCGAAGCGCTGTTTCCATTGGGAAATAGTTTTCGCTTCACCGAAAACTATTTTCGTTTGCTCCAGAAACACCCATTTCGGCAAATCTGAAGGTATAATGTTACAGTGACGGATTTGTTTTTTTTAAATCTCTCATATTTTATCAGTTTATTATTAGATCTTTTATGTTTTAGTCTCGGACTATTGTTTTCCCTGACTGCATATGCTCTTTTCTGTGCACCTTGCGCGATCGCGACGAATCAGAAACAGTGAGGGAAATTTTTTTTTTCTTGTCTTCTCGGCTATGTATGCTCTTTGTTGTGCACCTTGTGCGATCACGACAAATCAAAAATATCGAGAAAACTTGAAAACGTAGACTTTCTGGGTAAGGTAACTAAGATCTAACCCCATTGTGTGGAAAAAGTTTTTTTTGTTTTTGTTTTTCATTTTTTTTTGTGATTTGCAGGAGAAAAATACAAGCACGGAGAACGAGAGAGAAGAGTAAAAAAAAAAAAAAGCCCCCTTTCTCTTTCCATACTTTTACGTACCTTTTAAACTTAGCTCACTTGGTCTAAAGTTGCTTTGCACTTTCATAAGTCTTGAGTTCAAGTCTTATCAAGCTACTTTTTAGTGCATGCAATTTCTATTTTCAAGTTACTTTATTGTACAAGTGCATCTCACATAAATAAAATAAAATAAAAGTGAGTCACTTAAGTCTTTTAATTTATTGCCGCACTATTTAAAAGTCACATTATTGTAAAAGTGAACATCACTTATTCCACAAAAGTGATTCGCTTCAAAGCAAATTTATTGTAAAAGTGATTGTCAAAGGTTGATCTTGGGAAGAGGGGGCTTCTTTTTTTAGTTGGACATGTCAATATCTACCACGTCACTATTGGGGATATCTTCAACATTTTCTTTGATCAAGCATAACTTCATCATCCATAATCAGTTTTCAGTGCCGTTTTTTTTAAAACCGCATATTTTTTTGAGCTCTTTGCATCCAGACAATTAGTTTCTATTCTTTCAGCCATTATTTTATAGTATGACCACCCTTTGTGATATTATACTTACAAGTTCTAACTATTTCTCATGAAAATCTCGTTTGGAATATGTTCTACGAAGTAGAGGACTTTTCAGGATAACCTCAGGGAAAGAAACAGAACCCACTGATGATGATAATAAAATTAAATGGGAAAATAGATGTGATGAAGCTCGTGGATTGATTGGGATGTCAATTTTTATTGATTTGCATTTCCACATATCTGAAATTGATGAACCTGATAAAGCTTGGGAAAAGTTGGAATCTGTGTTTGGTAAACACAATGAAATTCAAGGTCATCAACTTGAGAATGAGTTGATTTCCTTGAATCCAAATGATTTTTCATGCATTCAAGACTATTTATCTAAGTTAAAAACTCTTAGACTATTATGTGCAGAATGCAAGATTAAGAAATAAGACAAACAATGTATTTATCATATTCTTTCCAAACTTGGACCTGCATATTCTGTATTTGTATCTACATTCTACTCCATGAAAGAATCCTTGACTGCAGCCAGCTATTAAGAGCCTAGTCTTGAATCCTTTTGTGATTCCTTAATTAGAGAGCAAGATAAGCTCATTCATATTGGAATAATTAACAATGCGGATACATCTGGGAAAGCCTTATTGTCCCAACAGAAAGAAAATTCCAAGCCTCCCAAGAAACAGAATTTTCGCAATAATAAGCAAAACAACAAGAGTCCCAAATCCTCTCAGTTAGCTCCTTCTTTAAAAAATGACAAAGGATCCAAGCAAAAAGGAAAGAAGACTGAGCGTCATTGCAATTTTTGTGGGAAAGATAATCATGATGAATCTAAGTGTTTTAAGAAGATGGCAGCCTTGGAAGCAGCAATGAAGAAGCACCGCATCAGCCTAGATTCGTTTTCAGAATCTACCTCTCATGGACATGCACTTTGTGCTTCTGGTTATCTTATACTGCATCTTCTTCTTCTTCTTCAATTGAATGGCTCATTGATTCTGGAGCATCTTATCATATGGCTAAGGATAAAGCCATCTTTTCTACTATGCATGAATGTAACACCACACAAATATTTGTTGGTGATGATAGATCTCTAAGTGTTGTAGGATCTGGAACAGTTCCAGTATAAAATGGTCATTTCAGTGATGTACTATGTGTTCCAAAAATTTCCTGCAATTTGTTATCAGTCTATCAAATTACTCATTCAGGTGAAGGTAAAACTGTGATGTTTAAACCTCACCAAGTTGTAATCAAGGATTTTAAAAATCCTCAAAATGTCCTTGCTACTGGAACTGTTGATGATATTACCAGGTTGTACAAATTTAACAACTTTGGGTCATCACCTTTTCCTTCAGTTTTTGTTGCTCATAGTGATAACTTGAACAAACTTTGGCATGAGCGATTTGGTCACTTAAATTATCGCTCATTGCAACAACTATGTAAAGACAATATGGTGACTGGTCTTCTGCTAGTATCTTGCAAGGATGGTGTTTGTTCCGGTTGTGTACTCAGAAAACATCTTCAGGACATTTTTGACAAATGTGCC
>LPNX011070253.1:0-37140 GCA_001517045.1 Pseudotsuga menziesii | reverse complement strand
CCACCTTGTATCGTCAGCTTGTTGGTAGTCTTTTATACTTGACTCATTCCCGTCCTGACCTTTCCTTTGCCATTGGTCGTGTTTCCCGTTATATGCAAACTCCTCACGAAAGTCACTGGAAAGCAGCAAAAAGAATACTTCGATATATTCGAGGTACAATTTAGTTTGGGATTCATTACAGTACAGGGGGGAAACCTTTGTTGGTTGGTTTCACTGATTCAGATTGGGCCGGCGATCCTGATGATAGAAAGTCTACTGCAGTTTATGTTTTCAATCTGGGATCTGGACCTGTCACTTGGGCTTGTAAGAAACAACAAGCTCTTGCTCTTTCTTCAGCAGAAGCAGAATATCGAGCCGCAGTTAATGCCAGTCAGGAAGCTTTATGGCTTCGACAGATCCTTTCAGAGTTTGGATTTGAGCAGTAGTATCCTACTCCACTTTGGTGCGACAATCAAAGTGCCATCAAGCTTGCCAAAGATCCAGTTCTACATCAGCGCAGCAAACACATTGAGATACACATGCACTTCATCAGAAATCTTGTTCATGATCGTGTTATTGAAGTGCTCTATTTCCCTATAGATGATCAAGTTGCAGACATCTTCACCAAGTCTCTTACAGAAGTGAAGTTTTCTAAACTTCGATCTATGTTAGGAGTTCAGGAATGTGTCCTTAAGGGGGGATAGGCTCTAATGTCTCCTTCCTTCTCCTAATAGTGTCACTTTTGTAAATCCTTCAATCCTATCCCAAGTTGTTTTTAAGGGGGGATGTTAGGATATTTAGACACTTAGGAGTTAGTTAAGATCAACTTATGTAATATATCCATTAGGTAAAAGTGTGTTTCTTTAGTATGCATTAGTATGCATTTGTAAATATTCTAATTCGATGGTCACGATATGTTCTAGACATAGAGTGATCTGACGGTTCAACATCTCTTAGATCATACCTACCATTGATCCGTGGCTTAACACCCGATTGGTCTATGATCTCTATTTAAAGAGCATAGAGGGTCTTCAGCTAGTTGATCGATTATGAGAAGCTCATGTAACTTTCTTTCTTTTGCATAATAAATTTCTCCAAGTAGCTATTTGGCTGGGGCCGTGGACTATTTCCCTCTCGAGGGTTTTCACCACGTGACAAACATCGGTGTGTTGATCTGTGATCTATTTGTGTGAAGCGGTATATGAAGGTGTTCGGTCTTTTGGGAGTACCCTGTGTACCCGAACAATTGGAAAGAAGGATAAAAAAAAATCTTCTCTCTCCTCTTTTAATAAATATAGAACTAATATGATGCCTATAATACCAGTGATAAGTAGGTATAAGCAAATATTTATCGGTCATTTCTACTCTTGTAATAATTTTGGATATATGGCTAGAGAATGTAAGTTGATAAGTCCTACATAAAAGAAGTCTACAGTAGAGGTTCAGAAACAAAGGAAGGGATAGAAGAAGAAGGAAGTTGTGAAGCAGAAAGATCAAAGATCCCTAAATATAAAAGAACATTATACGGATATTGTCATCATTGTCATAAGTTTGGTCACAAGGCTGTTGATTGCATAATCAAGAGAAAATATCAAGGTTTCAAAAGACATAGAAATAGAAGATCGATGAGTAGGGTATCTCATGGAAAGATGTGGAGAAGAAAGTTAGATTACAAAGATTCCAAGCATCAATGAAGTCTCCAAAGATGATAGTGTTGTAGATAAGAATGACATCCATTATGATGAAAAGAAAGATGAAGATGTAAAATAATACACCGATGGAGATGATGAAGAAGAATATAATGATGATGGTGGAACCGAAAAAGAATTTCTTTTTTAAAATATCTCATAAACTAGAAGAGAAACTTGAAATTAGCATTAGAAGGGATCATATATTTAGGGGGATTTTTAGTAAAATAAGGAAACTATTTTTTAATGAACAAACCTTACTATCAGTGGTGGAACCTAAGAACTTTGTAAATCCAGCAAAGATGATGATTGGATCAAGGCCATGAATGAAGAGTTGGATCAAATTGAGAAGAATCAAACTTGGTAACTTTTCCCAAGACCTAGAAACAAGAATATTGTAGGGACAAAATGGGTCTTCAAAAACAAGTTCAATGAAGATGGTCAAGTGATAAGAAACAATGAAAGACTAGTGTGTAAGAGATATGCTCAAGTGGAAGGTATTGACCTTGAAGAAACCTTTTCCCCTATAGAAAGACTTGAAGCAATCCTAATGTTTTTGGCATATTCATGTTATAGAAACTTCAAAGTATATCAAATGGATGTCAAGTATGCATTTTTGAATGGGAAGCTAGAAGAGGAAGTCTATATTGAACAACCTAAAGGTTTCCTCTTATCAGAAAAGGAGGACTATGTTTTCAAACTGAATAAGGCACTCTATGGTCTCGAATAAGGCCCAAGGGAATGGTTTTCAAGACTAGATAGCTACTTGAAGCAACAAGGATATAAAAGAGGGGTCATTGATAGTAATATATACATAAATTTTGAAGATAAGAATATGATCATTGTTATTATATAGGTGTATGCTATTAAATTTGGTAGTGATCTAGAAATGTCGAGTGAAATATTTTCCTTTGAAATGAAGGAGTTTGAGATGTCAATGTTGGGAGAATTAACATTCTCCTTGGGATTACAAGTTTCTCAATCAGACAAAGGGATCTTCATCACTCAAACCAAGTACATTAAATACATGCTTAATAAGTTTAAGTTGGAATATTCTAAGCCTGCCAGTACACCTATGTTCACTGGTTGTAAGTTAAGTAGGGATGATGAGTCACTAGAAGTAGATCATACCATGTATAGATCTATGATAGAAATCCTGCTATATGTGAAAACTACAATACCAGATGTGATGCAAGTTGTAGAGTTGGTTGCTATATTCCAATCAACTCCCAAAGAAACACATGTAACAACAGTGAAAATAATTCTCAGATATTTGAAAGGTACTATAGAGTATGGTTTATGGTACCCAAGAGGTAAATACTTCACTTTGAAAGCATTCACTAATGCAGATTGGGCATGAAGTGTTGATGATCAAAAGAGTAGCAGTGGAGCAACATTCTACTTGGGAGACTGTTTGGTATCGTGGCTAAGCAAGAAACAATCCTCCACTACACTATCTACAACATAAGATGAATACATTGCAACTGCATCATGTTGCACTCAAGTCATTTGGATGAAACATGCATTGGAATACTTACTTGTAAAGTATGAGCATCCAATAGTGATAAATTGTGACAATACAAGTGCCATAAACATATTAAAAACCTTGTTATGCACTCCAAGACAAAGCACATCCAAATACAATATCATTGTTTGAGGGATCAAGTATCACAGAAGGTGGTGAAACTGGAATATGTTGATACAAGGGAACATATAACTGATATCTTCACTAAGCCACTACCCAAATAAGCATTTGAGCATCTTAGACAAAAGTTGGGAGTAATTTCCCTACAATAGATATATATAAAAACAGAAAAAATGCATTATGTCAGGGGGAGACATGTTGATAGGGGGAGATGTAAAAAGGAGAAATTTGTCATTAATGTCAAAGGGGGGGATTGAAGAGTTGTTTCCATCAATGCCAAAGGGGGATAATTTTGGGTATGGTTTCCATTGATGTCAAAGGAGTTCATTAATGACAAAGGAAATGACATGACAAGTATGATGATGTGGCGTGTGTGATGAGGTTGCAAAGTCATATGATGATGTTTTAGTGCTCTCATGAAGTCATTTTTACAATTTGACACCATTCTATAAAAATATGGCAACTTGTTGAAACTCTTGTTGAAACTTTGAAAATTGACCAAGTATAGGAAAATCAGAGTTCATTAATGACAAAGGAATAACAAAGGAAGTGATGACATGGAATGTGGCATGTGTGATGAGGTTGAAAATTCATATTATCATGTTATATTCCTCCCATGAAGTCATTCTTACAATTTGACACCATTCTGTAAAAGTATGGCAACTTGCTAAAACTCTTGCTGAAACTCTGAAATTTTACCAAGTATAAATTCTTCTTAATTTGCCTAAGATGCCTCTGTAAAATACATGCCATCTTCTATATTTAATGAAGTAATTGATTATGAGGATTTATACATCTATATTGTTGTATTTTTCATCTAACCATATGATTGGTTTGTCAAGAGAGTATCTGAAGGTGAAGTTATTAGTATGCCAAAAGTGCTTTCTAGCATGATTTGCACTATTTAACTTCTGGTAAATTTTTGTTAAGTGGCCTCAGTAAAATGCCTGCCATATTTTGTGAGATACTGATAAAAATTATATGAGACCATTAGGTCTTAGAATGTTGATGTTTTCATATTACCATGGTTTCAGTTCCCTTAAAACATGTTTGAAGAAAAATTTACAGGTCTGCCAAAATGAGGTTTCAGACTGTTTTGGGAAATTTGCTGAAAATTGACTAAGTATTGAAACATCGGTCTAAGTTTACCTAGTAAAATGCCCACCATTTTTTTGTAGGAAACTAATAAAAACAATATGAGACCATCAGGATGTATCTTGTTGATGTGTGCATCTGACCATGGTCTTATTTCTCGTAAAAGGTGCTTGAAGGCAATGTTATAGGTCTTCCAAAATAGGGTTTCAAGTTGTTTTGCACCAGTTCATGAAAAGGTATGCTTTCATAATGAAGAGATGCATTGGTGAAAATGTTTTAATGAAGTGAAAAAATAATGAAAAGACACAATGGTTCAAAGACATGATGAAAGAAGTATTTAAACAGAAGTTCGGAGTGGAAGAAAAGTGTCTCTGCAATCCAAATCAATGTAACAACAAGAGAATACATAGATCAATGAAGTTAAGGATAATCAGTAATAGAATTGAAGAAAAATATCAAATTATGGAGGTAGGGTGGTGTTAGGGAAGGCTACAAGCATGCAGGGAGATTTTGGCCTCCTTCCAGTAGTGTCTGGAGTATAAGGGTGTTGTAGCATCCTTATTTGTTGGTGTAGGTAGAAAAATACAGGGTGTTAGTGCATCCTTGTCTGTTGGAGCAGGGAAAAAATAGGGTGTTGGTGCATCCTTTCTATAGTAGCAGAAAAACAATTTTGTAAAAATCATCTTATTAATGAGTTTGATTTTTTGGTTTTCTCTTTGAGGTTTCCATGATAAAATTGCGTGTCCTAACTTATTGAGTCATTGCTCATCTTATACTAATTGTTTTAATAAAGTGAAAAGAAGGAAATAATAATTCACCCCCCTCTCAATATTGCTAGATAAACCAACAGGTACTTCAAATATTGTTTCTATATATCAATCCTTCTTGTTGTACTCAGATTCATATAAACATATCTACAACTACCTCTGCAAATTTGCAATCTGTTTGTGTTGGTATGGTTAGTCTTAGGTTTAATCCCAAAGAGAGTTTAATCCTCATTTGAAATAGAATTCAACTACAACACAAATGACTGAAGTGGAGTTCTTTTTCCATTTATTTCTTAGATGTAGATATGGAATATTATGGATTTGAATACTCATAAGAGGAAACAAAGGAGCAGGGTGTTGACATTGAAAATCCATATTACAACTACACAGGTGTGCTTCTTTGTTCTTTGTATGTTTTGTTTTGGGTCTTTCCCATTATCTTGACAATTTCAATTAACAGTTCCTACTCCAAATTACTAACTATTTTAGAGTTGTTGTGATTAATCTACATAAGGTAGAATTCAAATTCATTGCATATAAATTTCCTAAGTTCAAAGCAGGTTGGGTTTAGGTTTAAGATTCTTTTGTTGAAAACATTGACTGGATGCAACTACATGAACCCTGTGCTTGATCTTACTGAGGGGCCCAAATTTTTACCTTTTATAGATGTTGTATTGTATATTTCAGTGGGAAAGCAGGTCCATGCCAATTTCCCTAGATGAAATATTGGAGGTGTACATAGTTATGTGAAACAACATAGTTATGGCTAGATAGAGGATGCATACAAACTATTTTCCAAATTGTCTCAATGAAATCTCATTTCATGGACTCTTATAATAAAAGGATATGTCGAAAATGGCTAGCCTCATGAAGCCCTGAAGCTCTTTCATAAAATGAAGTAGGTGGAGATCAAACTAAACCACTTTACAAGCACCTCCAGTGCTTTGTATTTTAATATCTTCACTACAACAAATTTGAATTTTAGAGGGGGTTTTATTTTGTCTCCAAAAGTTACTTTTGGGGCCGGTTTTGGCTTTGGAGGTGGNTTAAAAGTTTGGAATTTTAGGGGCACCCCTAAAAGTTGCTTTTGCGGGGCGGTTCTCCCCCCCCCCCCCTAAAAGTAACTTTAGGGGTGTTTCTAAACCCCCCTTGTAGACACCTATGGGGGCAGTTACAATCCCCCCTAAAAGTATTTATTACAAACCTTTAGGGGTGTTTAAAACCCCCCCTCGTTGGTACATATGAGGTTGGTTTCAACCCCGCCTTCCCCCCCATAGGTTCCTATTGGGGAAGTTCTAACTTCCCCCCCCTAAAACTCCATCTTATAAACCTTTGGGGGTGGTCTTAACAAAACCTCCCCCAATAGCATTAATGCTAAAAGGTTGTACTTTTAAGGGTGGTTTTGGAAGAGATCAAAATTGAAGCTAAAAGAAACTTTTAGGGGTGGTTCTAAACCCCCCTTGTAGACACCTATCAGGTCGGTTGATAACCCCCCCTAAAAGTCATTATTACAAACATTTTGGGATAGTTACAAACCCCTCCCCCCTCGTAGGTACCTATGTGGGTGGTTTGAAACCCCCCTTATAGACACCTACCTGGGTGGTTCGAACCCCCCCTCCTCCCTAAAACTCCATCTTACAAACCTTTCGGGGAGATTATGAACCCCCCTCATATAAACCTATAGGGGGGGTTTGAACCCCCCTCATTGTAACATACAAGGGAAGTTTTGAATCCCCCTCATAGTGAGATATGAACGATGTTTATAACGCCCCTCATATCTACATACAAAGACGGTTTGAAACCCCCCCTATAGCCATAATAAATCCTACTAAAATATATTTTACTAAAAATACCAATATTGCAATGTCGTTAAGGAATAGAGGAATCGAACCACCAACTTATTGCTTGTAAGGAAGGGACTCTCCCATTGAGATATAACCATTTAAGAATTTGATAAATGAACAATATTAGTACCTAGATTGCATTATTTGTAATTCTAAGAAAAGACAATAAGATCTAAATATAGGCATGCTTAAAATTTAATTTATATTTCCAAAGACATCCATGCTTAAAATCCAATTTATTTTTCCAAAGAATGCTACTGGATTTGTATCTTTGTTAAACATTTATGCAAAGTGGGATGAGGTGGTTTGATTGAGGTCAATAATAGTTTACATACATTTGTTGTTGGAGATAGGTCATGCTTTCAAGTAGAAAAATTTTATGCATTGTTGGAAAGTTTGTATATACATATGAAGGGAGCAAGGTATGTGCATGATATGAATTTTGTAGCACATGATATGGAGTAGAATTCTAAGAAAAACACATTCTACCATCATGGTGATATTTTACCATTGCTTTTGGACTTATGGTCTCATCCCTTGGGAAACCTTATCAAGTATTTTTAATAGCTTTCACATATGTGTTGTGTGCGACAATGCTGCTATATTCCAGTATTATAGAGCTTTCATGTCAGTGGTGTGTGCCTTGAGCCTTAGAATCATGCTTAATGTTGGATAACTAGAAATGTAATTGTAAATTAGCAATTGGAATCACATGTTATGAGAATTAGAAAATTGACATGACTAAAATTGGCAAGTGTGATGCAAAGGAAAACAAGTTGGCATAGCATGCACTGAGAATTATAAAATTGATAACAAAAAATAGCATGTGATGCATAAGAAAACAAGTAGCAACTCCTTCAGTTTCAAGATCAATGGAAAATGAAGGGATTTCCAGCAATAAGAACAACTACTACTACAATTTTTAATTAGATGTCTACAGAGCATGATTAGAATCTTTTTCCTATTAACATTTAAGAAACACTTTGTTCTTTATTTTAATTGAATTGCAATGCATTTGAAAGTTACAAGAATAGAAAAAGGCCCTTTTTGAAATACACCATAGCTACTATACATAATATAAGGTGAGCATAAATGTTGATAAAACCACGAGAGTTCAAAAGTTGTCACTAAGTAAAGTGTGTTGTTAAACACATAAAAGGGGCCTGTTGCATTACCACACTTTAGAACTTACTGGAAGAGAAGAAAATGAATCACATTTTCCATATTATTCTCTTCCTAATTTAAGAAGCAATGAAGAAAGAAGAAAAAATAACTTGGTTGGAATGCATATCTGACCAGTGCAGCTTGCCATGAACCATCATGTTGTATAATATTGAGTGCATCACTCAAGGTAATTTCACCATGGCTTATAATTATGCAATCAACATATAGGTAAATCTTAACCACATGTAATAAAAAATAAGATATTGAATACTCATCATACTCATGGTAAAGACAATATGTATGATGTAAGGCCATAAATATAAGAGAATTTCAACTCTAATAACAATTTGGATTAAGAAAATATTTCAAAATCCTGTTCATCCTTGTCAATATCGCTAAGAAAAAACTTAGACCTACCAAATTCCAATTGGTACTAGAGTGCCTTAAGGTCATTGCACTCTAGGTAATCATGACTCAAGAGTGCCCAAAATTTTGATGTTTTTGTTGCTATACTTGCATATAGGCTGCAAGGGTTTCTATGCTTGTAGTAAGTCTTGTAAATATAGAAATTGAAGATTAAATGCTAAAATATACATAAAATATTCTTCCTTATCCAATTACTGCATTTTCCAGTCAATATGCTATAAAAATTCCCAGCAAAATGATGATAAAAACCCATTTTTATCTAATCCCCCCTTGTGAAAACTTCTTGGCAATGTATTGTCCACTTTTACGTTTTTAGCACCCTTATATTGTAGTGTCCAACTGTCTTTCCATGTGGCACTATTACTTCTTGCGCTTAATTAAGGGTGCTAACATAATGTTAACTTAACTTCTTTGATATGATATCCTTGTTATTCACAACCAAGGATCATAACAGTTACTTGTGTATTTATAAAAAATCAATGTTTCACTTCCACACAAAGCATGAGCATATACAATATAAACAAAACTAGACTTTCACTATATACATCTAAAAACATGCAACATTTCTAACGCATCGTTGTTTATGTCAACACTTTGAATTTGGGATTTTCCCCCACAAATATCGTTTAATGCTAAAATTATAATGGAACAAGTATGCAGGTATTTGTAACTTATGTGAATTGCGAGAAATCATGGACATTTGATGTAATGATTGGTCAGGAATGTGACAAAGTAAACTAGTTTTTGAGATGGTAGGGCACTTTGTATTCCATATTGTCTAATGTCTACACACAACCTTATACAAAAAAAATGTTCTCCACTCTTACCAAACCTTCATGGAAACTTGTGTTTACCGTAATCCTATTCAACAACCCTAAAATAAGCATAATGAAAAAACACACTACAATGCTGGTTTTGGTAGAAAACTATATTTTTGCATGAATGGATTGGCAATCGACATAATTTTTATTATGCTCTTGTTGAAGCATGTGAAAAGTCACAAGTATACATGAAAACATTTCTAGATTTTTCACCCCCAACTTGTCAATACTTTACATTTTATGTATTTCGTTTGAGTTGAATGCTCAACTACACAAAAGTAGATCATGTTCATTGACTAGGGATCTTTTAGGTATTTGGAGGAATCCAAATGTTCAATTTTCAGATCATTGAATTATATAAAATTTTCTTACAAAGTCTTAAATTTCACTATGTGTGTAATTATCAGTGTTTATTCTTTTTAAATGTGTGCATTTGTAATTAGGAACTTGACTTTAGACATATATATAGCTTGATGATTTCACATGCTACGAGTTTATGCTTAATATCAGTTTTATTTTTTCCATAATGTAGAATTTGGATATTAAACATTTGGGGTTTAATACATAAAAAAAATATTGCAAATTTCTATGTTGAGTGAGCATTTTTCTATGCTCTACAATGGACAGGGGAGACTAAATGACAACTACATAGTCATCATGTAGTGGACTAGTGATTTTTACATTGTCAGCATGGAGGAGATTGGTAAACTTGTCTTACAAGAATTTGACAACATGGAGTGTGTTGGCAGTCTAAAGTTAATTACATGAAAAATAAATTCCCCTCCAACTTATGTTTATATAGTTGCTTGTATATTGGTGCTTATCCTCGTGCAATTTTGGGCATATGAAAATAAACATGAATGTTTATCATTGAAGGAAAGAAGGAAAAAGAGAAGGAAAGAAAGAAAAAATATTCACACGATAAAAAAAATATGTAACATAGTATGTTTTAAAAAAAAGAATAATGTATTTAAGGCATGTTTTAATTTTTTTTTTATACCATAATATAGTAACAACAATTAATTGAATGGTTAAATCCATTTGCCGAATACTAACCACACTCAACGACAACGACAATTGACCACTAGCCAATGTTTAAAAAAAAAAAACCCATGAATTAAAACATTTTATCCTTAGGACTCCTCCCTAACTTCATTAAAGGAAGTCACTAGTATTTATAAATATTTTCATTTTGTATTACATTTTGAGTTAAATATTTCAAAAGCTATTAGTGTCGAACAAATCCACTCAGGTAGCTCATACAACATACCTAGTGCATTACACGTTGAAGACCCATACACGTTGAAAGACTTCATTCTCCTAGGAAGACCCATACACGTCATAAAGACTTCATTCTCCTAGGAAGACCCATACACGTCACTAAAAATTAAGGAATGTTCTCACTATAAAATGGTGAAAAATACTCTACATGCTGTAGAGCATTAAATGCAACGGCGGTCGCACTATCCACCGTCGGATCTTACTTTGGAAAGAATTCGATGGTGGACAGTGCGACCGCCATCGCATTTAATGCTCTACAGCATGTAGAGTATTTGTCGCCCTATAAAATGCCCCGAGAAAAAGCAATGAAGGGAAATAATTACAGTTGTTATTATTTATTTATATTTAATTTCAATTAAAATGCGCACACCATGAAAATAAACTGACTGAAGATAGGGAGTTAGTTTCACAACTTGATATCTTGAACTTACACAACTTGTTTAAGTGATCTCTTCAACCAGATGCTCCTACTCGACAAGCTTCAATATCCCTCTCTTAAACACTCATAATCCACGCTCACTAAGATGACACGTGAATTACTCTTTTCAACTTTTCTTGAGACTGAAATACATTCCAAGTGCATGTGGAGTATGGGTGAATCCATGTTTTGTTTCAATAAGAGATGGAGTTTGGAATTAATTGGGAATGGATGTTTGATGTTTAAATTTGTCTTAATGTATTGCAATATACTGGAGTATTTAGTTGTGCAACTATATAATATAATAAGCATTTTCCAAAAACATAAAAGCTGCCAAATAAGTTAATTTATCTTGGGAATATATCCAAAGGTTAGATCTAATTTTATACATCATAGAGATGATTGGATCAGTTACACCCACTCTAATTGCTCATTAACATAAGATAATGATGATATTAAGGGGCCCAAAGGGTCCCTCCAACAGTATCCCCAAGCCATCACCAATCCTTTAAACAAGAAGCCAATCTACCACATGCCCATTAGGGCTTGAATCCCTGCTCGATGATGCAAAACACTCCACATCCCCTAAAGGGCTACTCCAAGTAAGTGGATCCTCCACAAGGCCTCAATGAAGGGTGTCCACCAAACTACTGGAATATCTCTGACACCTAATAAAATAAATCGAATCCAACACCATCCCGAGGTCAAACATCCACTAAGCAAGCTATCTTAACTATGCATATCCATCAAGAACCATCTCTCATGCTACAATCCATCTTTGACCATCCAGGGGCTAGTCATACACGATGTACCCGAAATCTCATGGAGCATCCCCACATCATCCTGAGGGAAAACATCCACTAAGAAAGATATCTTGACTATGCATATCCACCATGAACCATCTCTCATGCTACAATCCATATCTAACTATATAGGGTCTAGTCATACAACGTGTGCCCCAAATCTCATGGAGCACCCCCAAACATGGTGTAAACACTTGTGAGTAACCCAAAAGTCTAACAATTGTGGAGAAGGGTTCAACATATGACCTACTGCTACAGGGTGAAATACTAATTGCATATATATATATATATATTATCCCACCCTCAAGCTTGTAAGTAAGAATGTGATTATTTGTACCTTGCTGACCATAATCAACAATTGACACACTAAAGAGAAAACATGCCACAAGTGGGATTTGAATCCTAGTGGGAAAGATAACATTCTCCTTTCAACTACCACTAATACAAAATGAGAAATTAATGACTACATGGCTAAAACAGTTAGTCACCACAGTTTTTTCAAGTGATTTACTACCAAATTAAATGACTAAATTACTATAAATGACTAATTTAGTCACAGATTAAAAATATGACGAGATAATAAGTGACACTGTTAAAAATGACTAACGTAAATGACCAATTTACTCACAGAATAAAAAGTGACTTGCTACAATAATATGAATTAGTCGTTTATGTTAGTCATTTTTATGTTAATCATTTTTAATTGTCACTCCAACAATGGGAAATTGCAATTTTGGCAATGAAGTGTTACAATTTACTAAATTTTGGCACTGTAGATAAATTCTTTCTAGATCCATTTGTGGCGTTAAAGTTTAGTAAATTGTAACATTGTAGATGGATTTGTATCATAAAGGGTATCTGATGATTTAATCCTAATTAACATAACCCATAAGTTAATTTGTGTAGGATAAGTACAAGAACATGCTAACCATATTGCTAGGTTCAATATCTCTTGCCATTTTGTATACCTTATAAGATTAATAAAGTGGGATATAGACCACCCGAGTTAGACCTAGTACTACAATATAATGCATACTTTGGGGAGGCTATGGATATGTTTGATAACATATCAATACGAGACTAATCAATTAATACTGAGGAACAACATAAATAGAAAACATCTACTACATTGGATTACATCTAGACATCTTTGGAGGTAAATAACATTGGCAAGATACAATTTCTTAGAGGACTCTATCCACAAATCCACAAAATATATTAATATATTACACACTATATAGTTACAAAACATACCATATATAAATTATGAAACATATATATAACACAAAACAATATAAAAATAAACAAAATATATAATATAAATACCCCCAAGACACACACACACACACATATATATATATTGTAAAACATATATATAAAATAAAACTTATAATACAATATAAAATAAACAAAATGAATATACCATATCAAATACAATAACCTTAATACAATCACAATGCAACACTATGTAAAATAATAAAATGATCCTTGGAATATGACCATAATACCTCTAGCTCGAACCCAAACATACGACCGACCTCTTCTTGAGTTCATTCATGGAGGATTATCTGAATTCATGGAGATTTCCTCCCCAAATTACCAGATATGAATAATTTGTTAAATTTGTGAACCATTGAGCTACAGGAAAATGACAGCAATTGAGAAGTGGAATTATGCAGTGGAATATCAAGAACAATGTACACTAAACAAGACAAATTTAAGACAAACATGATAAGAATTGACCAGTTTATTACAGCATTAATCTTCATTATTCCATCAGTAATACAATGGTGTTACAATAAGAAGAATTTGAATCATGTGGATAAGATTCGAATCTACCAACTAAACCTGGCTGACTCGCTGACTTAGTGTGTCTAAATCATTGTCGAAGCTCACTAGTTTCCATCCAAATTCTAAGGGGTTACTAAATTGAGGTGTGTTATGCTGAGTTTGACTGGTACTGACTGAAACAGGTTTCATGGATATGAGAGCTATTGATCTTCCACTAGAATAGTGAAAAAGCATAGCTTCCAATTGGTGCGGTCGAGACCTAACTTGCAGTTTGAAACCTAAATTATGAGAAAGGATTCCGACTTCCAAATGACACACCTAAATAAGTAGGTGTGGGACCTACATATGGCAAGGAAGGAGGAATGTGTCCTCCATACCAAGGATACCCTTGGGTGAAAGGAGTATAACCACTAGGGTTATTATGAAATTTATGCAATAAAGGAGAGGATGTTAAAGGCACACTTGGTATCCTAGTAACCACCACATTAGACGAACCGGTATTAGTGCTTGTGGGTACCGAAGGACCAACTACTCTAGTACTCGGAGACAAGGGGATGGGTGAAGTGAAGTTTAGTGATACTACCAGTGCATTGGGTATGTTTGGAAATGACACACTCACATTCAGAGGAGATACTCTACCGACTGACATGGCTGAGGTGGGCCTATAGATATCCACAGATCCTTCTCCTATGTTCAACATGAAAAATTTAACGGGACACCAAGACCATGATGATTGAAAAGCCTAACTTGCACAAGTACTTGATCTCCCAAATCATTAAGAGGTGAGTTATAATTCCATGCAAACTCTTTGGCCTGCAAGTCTTTGATATCTACTGATGGATGATCAGGTTGACTATACTTTAGTTCATGTTCTCCTGGAATTTCCCTAATACCAGTCGGTTCAAATGAATGGCTTGTGTTGATTATGCACCTTCGAGGTGGTGGTGGAGGCTCCACAATTGTAAGTGGAGGAAGGATTTGCAACTTTCACGATCTACGAGGATGTTGATCCTCCACAGCTAAAGACTTTATTTATACACACCTAAAGGTTGAGCTATATCACAAGCAAATAAAAAAGCACACCACTAAAATTTTTCCTAAGTATCATAACCAGGAAGGTGACGATATACCTTCCAAAGGAATGTCTGGGATTGTGAGGGCACAGAACAGACCAGTGAATAGTTTAAGAGCAGTTACCCTGGGTTCTGATACAAGTTTTCTGGGTGTAACTAGTTGAATCACCAACCACCCTTGCAAATTATTGCACGGGGTTTCCTCCCACATCTGCCCTAGGTATAATGGAAATATCCTTCCACCGTCACCTGTGTGAGAACCCTAGGTAAAGATACTAAGGCTACCATATCTACAAGAAAGTTCCAGTGGAACAGCCGTCGGCATGACTGATGTGCATGGGAAGGGTAACAAGCCCAAAATTCAAACAACACTGGTACCACATGGGGCCAGGGGTGGCACTGAATGAACCCTCGAATGCACAACAATCCTGGTGTATGTTCCACTAAGTATTGAAGGGGTATCTCCGCAACCCAAGCTTCACACGACCACATGCTTTACTCTTGTGTTAGAGGAGCTTTCCGATAAGTGGATTTTCTAAGTGACAAACCACTATATCTGAATTTCAAATTATTTTGGATAGTTATAGATAGTCCTAATCTAAAACCCTAACCTAAGATAGTTGGTGTCGTCCCTAAAAAGAAAATGTTACTAATATATTTTAAATATTAACGTTCTTTTTAAGGCTTGTTTTTACTTAGAGTAATTACTGTGCAACTTATGATGTTTTTGACTTGACTATATAGAAAAAGTTATGATGTAAAGTGTTTCAAATTAACATTGTCATTTAAGTTATCTTTCCTTTTTCAAAAGTAATGAAACTTGTTTACTAAACTTTAGAAATCAAAATTTTTTCTTGTCTTCTTGAAAACTTGAAAATAAATGCAGAATGTGTCTACTTAAAGCTAGTATGCACCTAATTGTTTTGTTTTATTATTTTCTTTTAAAATGAAAATGAAAGAACGTGCAATGTAAACAAATGTAAGTGAGCAATATGAACAAATGTATAAGTAAGACTCAACTTTTAGACCTCATAAATACAAAATTTGAAGACCATGCAAAGCTTGAAAAAATACTACTTGGACTGAACTACACAAGTTTTAAAAACCAAGTTGTTCCAAAACTTGGAAGAAGAAAGTTCAGGTTGATTACCCAAGCAACCAGACTATAAGTGAACACCAACATCCACAGGAATTGAAAACTCATAAATCACCTACACTCCTACCAACTATATCCCAAGAGGAGAGACCTAAAGGTATTAAACAAGAACCCAACCTAACTCATTAAAAAAGGAGGCTCGCAACATAAACAAACAAAGACTTAACCAAGTAACAGTCCCAAACAAACTTAGGAAAAGGTCTCAGAAGAATCCAAATATGCAAAGTAGACTTTTAAGACAAAACCCGAGCTTTCACATAACCATCTACATGAAATACACAACTATTCATAAGACAATCAACATGCCATACGTGATTGTGTTGTGGAAAACCCATGTATTTTCTAAGTATACGCAACTGTAAGAATAGGATACCCACATATTCCTCTACAAATTTCAAAAAGAAAAAATAATGAACCTAAACACTGAATAATCAATTTGGACTGACTAGATATTTATGAAAGCAAATCCCAGACAGGACCAGGAATGGACAAAACTGGAAATGAAAACCAATCAAAGAGGCCCCAAAACAATAGACTCCCCAGCAGATTTTCCAGTTTTGTTGTGAGGAAAATATATACTATGGATGGGGTTTGAGCACACCAACATACTATAAGTTTGAAAATAGAAAAACAAGATTACAAGAATATATTAAAGAAGAAGAGATGAGGGATGTGCACCTTGTTCTGACGGTTGATCCTAACTTGGCCTCTTCTCTCCAATGCTCTTTAGCTTCCAATATCCAACACCTGCAAAAAAAAGGAAACCTTCCTCAAAGCACCTTAAGTTGTTATAACATATGTGAAATGAACATAAATAAATATTGCAATTCAAATCGAAAAACAATCTATATAAATACTAAAAAACATTTGAAGCATGCATTACACATTGATGGAAGGTGTCATGTACCCATACCCTTATTAACCTGTGTATACAAAAATTTATTTTTCTTTCTCTTAAACACACTCAAGCCATGGGTCATGTAACATTCATTAACATTCATTCTCAGGCTTAGAACCCACTATAACAGTCGTTATGCCCTTGACAGATCCCTTTTGCAACCAAAACCACCTTTTTCTGCACTGAACCTGTCCTTTCCGTACTCCGCCTTCTGCACTCCCCTTTCCACCTTCCACCGCGGAATCTAGGAACTGGAAACATAATGTGTGATGGAATCATTCATCCACTTTTCACCTTCCTCCTTTCTGCCTTCTGCTACGGAACTCAGAAACAAGAAACTCAACAAATCGACGGGATCATCTGACCACTTTTCGCCTTCTGCCACAAAACTCGAGAATTGGAAACTTAGCAATCGACGGAAACATATGAACACTTCCCGCATTCCACATTCCAAGTTTTCTCCTTCCACTATAGAACTCATGAATAAAAAAATTAGCAATTGACGGAAACATTTAACTACTTGTCCGTCTTTCGCCTTTCTGCCGTAGAACTCGGATCGTGGAAAACCAACGCTTGGTCTCATTTCTCTTTTTGATTTCCGGCTCCTGCCTTTCGCCTTCCACTGTGGACTCTGGGTTGTGGAAACATACACTTACCTTAGAACTTCCAACTCTTTTCTACTTCTACCTTCCTCCTTCCACAGGCGGATTTTGTGGTGCGAAAAACCAAAATTCTTCTTGATTTAACTTCTCTTTCCATCTCCCACCTTCTGTGGGAGGATTCTAAGAGGTGGAAACACTAAGTCAGATGTATTCTGACTCTGTAATAGGCTTCTAGCCTCCATGAACTTAGGCGAAATGCATTGGAAACCAAAAACATATGCAGAAGTAAAATGCAGGAAAATATAACAACATCAACTCTACTCAAATCATCTAACAAGCATTCATAAGCAAATACATTGCAGAATTAAGAATAACTAGAGAATACTTAACTTGAAGATGAAGTTGTCTCGCAACTATCTATGTCGTTGCAACATTCCACCCAACCATAGGCCAGTGTGTTCTTTAATATCTCAACACGACTTCCAACCCCGAGTTGGGCGTGATTTCCATAAGGAAATAGGGAACAACAGGCTCACACATGGCCATAACACATCAAAACACAACGTTAACACAAAAAAGTGTTCACCTAGCTCTACATGGTCTAAACCATATACATACATCATATTCCTACCATATTTCCCTTACTTTTGACCTTCACAATTGTATTTATACAAAAAATGGTCCAAAAACATTATTATTTACTATGGTTTACCCTCACTCTCTCCAAAAAGGGTAAAAACCCTAAAAAGGGTCAAAAACCCTAAAAATAGTTCAAAAACCCTAAAAAAGAAAAAAGGCCAGGAAAACCATAGAAAAATACCATGGGTCAGAAAATACCATGGGATACCACATTGGGTCAAAAAACCATAGACCATACTATAAATACATTGTGAAGGGCTCTAAAATAGTGACACACCCACACATACCTTTTGTCACACATTCTCATTGCCATACCATTCCCATGGTGTACGTTTCTTGTGCACAATCCAAGTGGATGATAGGATCTTCCTTGACTGGTTTCTCAAAACCTTACTCCCACCCATAGCCAAGGATGTCGCATCTCAATGACACCAAACCGAGTAGGAGGCCATCCTAAGGGCTCAACAGTTCAACTTGATCTATTCCCAGTCTGGTTACTTATACACTGTCATACCCTATTCTCCCCAAGCCGAAACCTCTCACCATGATACACCATGGGAATATCAAGATGCTTATGGAGTTATTGGCTCTATCATCCAACACCCTTAGTCCTACGTAACCTCTCCCATGATGCCACCCCACCCGGTTAACATCCACAATGTTCCCCAACCAAGTTGCAACCCCGACTACTCATGTATGATGGATCAATATGGAGCTACTTCATCTTATGATCCCCATGGTTATACCCCAGATTACTTATACGTGAAAGCTCGGTTCGGAGCCACCCCGTCTTACACACCTCCCGCACAAACTCATCACATCCATCGACCGACTTGTTCGTCACATTCGTGTTCTGGCCTGACGACTGGATTTGTAGCCCCTCTAGCTCCTCTGATCTACTATGAACCACCTGTGCAACCTACTCTAGCTCCATCCTTGACTCCTCTTATTTCTACAGGACAGGTTTATTCTCAACAAAACCTTCCTAACCAACCTGCCCCCAATAACCAACAAGGGAAGGGCAAGAATAAGTGAGGTAGAAACTGAGGCAATAATTAGCCCCAAGGAGGCGATCAACAGGCCAACCCTCCAAACAATAATGGTGTCGACCCTCCTACACAGAATCCCCAGTTTCCAAATCGACCGGGGAATAACACATAGTTGTGGAATAATCATCCTTGTGTTATCTACAACACCTACATTCATTACACTCATCAATGTCCTCACATGGCTCGCATCCAACAACTCCTTCAAAATGACAATCAACGTCATCTAAATGCAGCTGCTCCAGATCAGCCCAACCCTGTGCCACCAGGTCCTCCACCTATGGTGCTTCAAAACCCCCTACCACACCAAGGGATGGTTGCGACCCAATCCTTGGCCCCACCTACTCCCGCAACTCCTGCTGCGGCCCCACCTGCTGAGGCTGGTGTTCATCACCTCATGACATTGTCATCCAAAGTCAACCTACAGAATCGACGCAACCAGTATGGATCCACCACTGAAACCACCAACCCATCAATGACATCTACCTCTACCAATTTTGGCATGTCTCTCCACTTACTAAGACCCCCCACGGATGGGGCAGCTAGAGTCCCATGGTTTCCTATGCGTCGTCTCACAAACAATGTTACTGCCAGATCTGCCCTTAACTATAGTATACTTGACAACTTGGCCCAATCTCCTATAGCCATGTCCACTTTGGAAGTGCTGAAAAATATCCCATCACAACGTAAAGCATTGTTTTCCGCACTAGGTGTCATTGATTCCTCTGATTCCAGATTGATCACCTTCGACTTGGATCAAGGAGAACCCAGGATGCCATCTATCGTCGCCTTCCAAGTCCTGGTCTCAATTCGGAATTTGGTTGTGCATCGATGCATTATTGATGAGGGGGCATCCACCTGCGTTATGTCAACTTTTGTTTGGCAGAAACTCGGGTCCCATACCATTCAACCTTCCACTACCACTCTCTATGCCTACGATGGTCGCTCTACTCAGCCCCAGGGGATTCTCACGAACATCCCTGTTGAGTTATCCGGAAAAATGCTTTTGATTGACATCAAGGTTTTCAATGTTGAACTTGATTACAACCTCTTCCTAAGACGTAGCTTCATGTATTCCATGCGAGCCGTGGCCTCTACTGTCTTACGACTCCTAATGTTCCTTCATGATGGCAAGATTGTGACTGTCGATCGGTTGACATACTATGATCCTAAGGGGCTGGCCACATCGAAACACGTCCTTCCGACTATCAGCTTCACCATCGATAGCGTGTCCACTCCATCTTTACATGATGTTGGCCCGGGCCTGTTCGCCAACACTCCTATGACAGACACCCTTTTATCCTTATCCCCTCCACCTACGCTGACTGACTTATCCGATTTGTGTATAATCACATATAGTACCATCCCAACCACATCGTAACCTCATTCGCAACCCCCACTATAGTCACCTGGGAATTATTGGGGTTCATTTCCGATCCACATGATTCCCTTCCTTTTTCCACCATCCGACATCGTGAGAAATCCTGTTATGGATACTCTCAACTTGCCTAATTTGACATTGGGAATTCCTGTGTTGTACCTTAATCCACCCACTCAACCTTTGGTTCCCCAAGTTGTGCTTACTCCCACCCAACCCATTGAGATGTTGTCACACCTACCTCCTAGTCCATCGAAGACTACTCCTGTCTCCATGCCTACCCCTCCTCCTCCAAAGAAGGCTGGGGCCAAGGCCGCCAAAGCAATGATTGAACCTTGTTCGGCTCCCCCTTCCGCATTGTGCGATATCCAAGGTCATGCAACTCAAAATTGTCCAAAGTTTGCTATCCTTCGCACCAACATGGACGTATGGATACATCTGATGGTACTCCAGTAGTCACCCTCCCAGATCCGCGGACGGTTAAGAACAAGTCCTTACGAACCAACCATCCTTGTGCAGTTTGCGGCTTGTATGATCATTACTCTCACCATTACCCAGACTTGTCCGAGTATTGGTCAACCCTTCACGACATTCGAAAACACTCTTATGAGTCCGACATCACCATATTTGAGGAGATCTACCCTCCAGCTTCTTCATCATACACAATCAACACCATATACATGATCTCCAGTTCTGCTAGTCCTTATGTCTACTCAATTGTAGAGGATCCCTTTGATCTATCCACGCGTTGTTTCAACAATGATGAGGATATTCTTGAAGCTCTTTCGACTCCTGAGTACCCTTGGTATGATATGCACCATCTCTCATTCTTTATTCCCGATGAACCACTCTCATCATCAGATCAGTACTCAGTTGAATCCAAAGACTTAATCCAGGGAAAAATAGATCAATATCTCACATTTCACCAACTATCAAGGTCAATATCTCAACAAACCTTGAGGTAGTTGAAGATATTACACTGGGAGCATCTTGCTCCCCTGAAGAAGTTGCTTCATACAAGGAACTTTTTCAGGAATTCTGTGATATCTTTGCCTGGTCATATACTGAGATTCCTGGGCTTGACCCATCTATCGTCGAACATCGTATCGACACATGGCCTAATGTGGCACATGTTTTCCAAAAACAAAGACCCATTCACCCTTCAAAGGCTCCTACTATCAAAGTCGAATTCAAGAAACTGCGTAAAGCAAGTTTCTTATACCCCATTCCGTATAGCACTTGGGTTTCCAATCCTATTTCCATTAATAAAAAATAAGGTACCATTCATGTCTGTACTAACTTTCGTGACTTGAACTTGACATTTCCCAAGGACAATTTCCCCACTTTGTTCATTGACCAAATCATTGACTCCTGTGTCGGACATGAAGTCTTTTCTTTCATGGTTGGTTTTTTGGCTATAATCAAATTCAGGTTTGGAAAGAAGACCTGTACAAGACTGGCTTCACAACCCCCTGGGGCATGCTTGCGTATCGAGGTATGCCATTTGGCCTTAAAAATGCTGAAGCCACTTTTTAACAGGCCATGACATTCTGCTTCCATGACCTTATCCATATCATCTTGGTCTTCCTAGACGACCTCACCGCTCGCTCTTGGAAGTGTTCATAGCATCTAGATGAGTTACGGCAAGTCTTCTTACGATGTCGCAAATACAACATCCGCTTGAACCCTCTCAAGTGTGTGTTTTATGTCCTAGCTGGGTGTTTACTCGGTTTTATCGTCTCCCACAAGGGGATTGTGTTCGACCCTCTGAAGGTTCAATCCATTATGAATCTTCCCTCACCACATAATTTGTGCCAACTAATAAGTCTCCAAGGAAAGGCCAATTTCTTTTGTCGTTTCATTCTGGACTATGCGACAAAAGTCCATGGTTTCTTACAACTGCTCCGTACCAATGTTTCGTTTGTTTGGGCTAAGCATGAACAAGACACTTTTGATGCATTGATACAAGCTCTGGATTCTGCTCCATTGTTGTCTCCACCCAACTTCACTAAGGATTTCATTCTTTATGTGTCGGTATTTGAAAATTCCATCGCTGGAGTTTTGGTCCAAGAAGACGATGATCATTAAGAGCATGTGATCTATTATGTAATTCAGAAGTTTTCTGATCCCCCTTTACATTACTCACATGAAGAGAAGATGGCCCTAATCATTGTATTTTCTGTTTAGAACCTACGGCATTACATCCTTTTGAGCTGCACTCGAGTCACGCCTGATTCCAACCCCATGAGGTATCTCCTGAGCACCACCTTGTTTAAGGCCATGCTTCCAAGTGGATCGTCGTTCTCTAGGAGTATGATTTGGAATTTGTTGCCCCTAAAAGCACAAAGATCTGGCATTAGCTACCTTAATGATAGACCTCCCTCCATCGTTTGCTTCATCACCTATTACAGTCAACCTTCTGGATGAATTTCTATTTTTCATATCCACAGAATACCCCTAGTATGGGGGCATTCTCCTGTACCTGCGCATTAAAAAATTCAAGGCTCATTTAAGTCATAGAGATCGTCGACACATTCGACACCATGCTGCTCGCTATCTCCTCATAGGGGATTTCTTGTACCATTGGGGCATCGATACCATATTGCGTCGTTGCCTCACCCATGATGAGGCTGAAAAAGTCTTGAATGAATGTCACAATGGAGCCTATGGTGGCCACCTCTCTGGTTTCGCTACCACCCAGAAGATTCTCCATGCCAGTTATTTTTGTCCTACCATATTTGTCGATTGCATCCATGCAGTTAAACATTGCTTCAGTTGTCAACTCTTTGCTCTAAAATCAAGGACTCCTCTCGCATCGTTACATCCTATGGTCACACTCGGTCCCTTCTCCAAGTGGGTGATTGACTTCATGACTTGTAATCCCATCTTGGAAGATGGTCATAAGTACATCATTGTAGTTGTTGATTATTTCACTAAATGGGCTGAGGCCATGCCTACATTCAATTGTAAGGACGACACTGCGGTACGATTCTTTTTTAACCACGTTATCATGCGTTTTGGTGTCTCCCAATAGATAGTATTAGATCACGGTTGTCATTTTGAGGATGCAATTTGGATAGATCTTTCGATCATGTTGAAGTTTGACCACCAGTAATACTCTTCATACTACCCTCAGGCCCAACGGTCAAGTTGAGGCCCTCAATAAGATCCTCAAACCATGCTCCAATGAATGGTGGGAAACCACAAATCCAACTGGAACCATATGCTCTTTTCCACCCTTTGGGTCTACCAAACATCAACAAAGACTTCCATCAGTTTTACCTTGTTCCACTTAGTCCACGGTGTAGAGTTAGTACTTCCCATTGAGTTCTAGTTTCCATTGCTTCGCCTTGCCGTCAAGCTCCTCCCCGATACCTCACCATTAGAAAAACATCTTATTATGCTTAAATAGACCAATGAGGAACATCATACTACTCTCCAGATGATCGAAGCAGCCAAGACTCAGTCGAAGTCAAATTATGACTCCCATGTCCATCCTTGCACCTTTAGCGAAGGTGATCTCGTCCTTGTTTATGACCAAGCCAATGTTAAGTTAGGGAAAGGGATGTTTGATTCCATGTGGTACGACCCATATTTCATCCATTGCTACCTCGGTAAATGTTCATATATCCTTGCTGACTCCGACGGCCACTTCTTGAAGAATCCTCGCAATGGGCTCTACCTCAATAGGTTTTATGCCTAATGTCACCCACCATGAGTCACTTGTGTCATAGTTTTTATTTTTTGTTTTACATCATTATTATCATGAGTCTTATAGTTTGTTTCCTTTGTTGCTCTATATGGATCCTACCTCGCATCACTACATTGGTTTCATTGACACAGCAAGTAGATGGTCTCCTAATCTCGCCTCGGCTGTGTGGGTCATTTATTCCCCCTCACATGAATTGATCCATATCAACATAATGTGTGTTGGAATTTCTACCAACAACCAAGATGAGTACGATGGTTGCATTAGCCTCCTAGCCACTACCCTCCATTTGGGTATCCATCACCTTGATGTATTCTTAGACTCCCAGCTGCTTGTCTCCCAGTTGAATAATTGTTATCGGGAATGCGATCCTTGTCTCTTTAGAAAGTTCCTGCACACTAGACATTTGGTTAGACATTTTGAATCCATTACATTCATGCATGTTCCCAGAAGTCTCAATAGTATAGAAGACTAAATGGCTAATAACATTCTAGAGTGGCATATCAATCATCGCATATAGAAAATAAAACTACATCATGCATCATCATATAGACATGCATACATATGTCATATACATCATATAGACATCACCATAAAAAAGACTCATAAAAAACACATAAAAAGTGCATCCATGTGCATATATATCATGTCATAATGTTCAGTACAAAACGAGAAGCCCCATAAGCTTTCTCGGTTGAGCATACATATCATACAAAAATCCTAGTGCACCACTGAACTAGGGGCAGCACCACTAGCTGCTAGTCAGAGTCAAAGTCCTCCTCCTAGTACTCTGGGTTTGTTTCCTCCTCCATGTCCTCCTCCATGTCCTACTCACTATGTCAGATTTTTATCATTTAAGAAATATGATCTTAGGATCTTATCTGAAAGATGAACATGCACAACAATCAATCACAAGAGACCTTTGAGTTTTACTACTGCAGTAAAAACCAAATACAGAAAGTTAAACTATATTTTAACATTCACTTGTGTGAGCTCCTCTTCTCTCACCTATGTGCTATAGCTGGGTGAGTGTATGTATCAAATAGAGAGGCTCAGTCTCTATTTATACTAGTTTTCGACTTGACAATTACTTACCAGGGCCGACTTATCTAGGAGAGTATAATAACCCTAGTAACCCACAACTGCGGGGACTTTGCCCCCTGTTCAACGAGGGTTAACCTCTTGTTGCACCTGCAACAATTTTCCCAAAATTCAAAAAAATTTAGGACCCTCCCCTACTTTGATTTAGTTGGTTTTTTCCTTCCTGGCTTTGGTTTATGGATTTTTGGAATGTTTTACAGCTTTTGGAATAGATATCCATCGATCTGTTTTTCTCCTTCAATGCTTGAAAGAATCCCATCCTTGATCGAGCTCATTGTTGTTTTTGCATATCTTTCGAAACCTTTTTTGAAACGGGAGTTAAGTATATTTGACTGTCCGCAACGGCGGGTGGTTTTCAATTCTTCACCGCGCGGATGGTTTTTGATTGTCCTGCCAATGCGGGTGGGTTTTGTTTCTTTGACGTTTCAAACGGTTTTTTATTTCTCCATCGGAAAGGTTGAGTTCTCCCTTGTCCGACGTTGCGGACGGATTTTCGCTCCGGGTGGCCGCCGTTGCGGGCCGTGTTAGGATTTGAATTTATCTTATCTTCCGATCTGCGCTTTGATTTGTCTTCCGGCTACGTATCGGAGCCCGTTATATTCGCGCTTTCTACCGTTGCAGATGGAGTTCAACTTGTGAACGCCCACCGTTGTGGGGGAGTCCAATGTCTTGGTCTCCGATGTAGGTTCCCACCAGCGCCCGATCTTTTGTTTACATGCTCTATCCGCTGTTGCAGGTGAATTGACGCTGGGAGCTATCCGCCGTTGCGGGTGAATTGATGCTGGGAGCTATCCACCATTGCAGAAGATCTATGACTCTCGCCGCCCTATTCCACTTCCGTTCTGCACCCGATCATTGTGAATCACGAGTTCTATTAGCCATGGCGGGTGAGTTGGTGCTGGGGATCGTCCGACGTTTCGGACGGTTTGAGGTTTTAGCCGCCCGACTCAAGTTTGGTTCCGCGGCCGATTTAGAGCTCTCGCATGTGCGTTTTCTTTTATATATACGGGGGCGGGGGTTTGGATTTTTTATTGTTATTCTCAGCCCGAGCTGTCATTGTATTCTCCGCGCTGTCGACCCTGCGAACTTTGTGGAGCTCCGTGCTTGTACCCGCGTCCAGGTGTCGGTTGGAAGCTCAACCGTTGTCGCCTCACCAGCTGCACCTTACTACCGGGTAGGATCGTTACCACCTTACCTAGTGCTATTCAAGGTTTTGATTGGGTGATGTGCTGGGGTTTGGGGTATTACTAGGATTGTGTATACACTGCCTGTCCTGCCTGCATACTGAGTTTTCCCCGCGGCTAGGTGCCATAGTCGCTTTTCTTGTGTTTTACGCCTGCATATTGAGATAATGTCCGGTTGGGGTAGCTGTTTGCGGTTAGAAAGGGGGGTAGTCGTTTTCTTTTATAGAGCCCATGCTTTTATTTGTTTACCTCGGCCGTTTTACTTCCGCCTTGCTCGCAGTAGAGGAAGGTGCGGTGCAGGCGGCCGTTATGCCGCCTGCACCTGTAATAAGAAGGTCCAGAAAGTAGTTTCGATGGGGGTTTTGCTGATGATTTCTTAATTTTTCCTCTGTTGATTAGTTTCCCTATTTTGTTCACCCGTTTTCAAGCCCTAACCTCTGCCCGCGCCGCGCATGTCGTCGTTTTCGGCTGTCTTAAAACCTAGGGCTTTGCTGCTGTAGTATTGTGTTTTGAAGATAGTTTGATTGAATGAAAACCTCGTATGCAGAAAAGAATTGTTCATGCCCGTAGTCTTTAGCCGCCCCGATGTAATTACCTTTCCGCGAGTAGCATGAACTATTGCCGTTTTTTTTGTCTTTAATAACGCCATGCCGTCGAAATATTTGAATTATGGACAGTTACATTTGGCCCTTTTCTTTAATCTCCATTCATTTACGTCGGAAGTTATTTTAATAGGAGAAATGGCACTGCAAGATGGTGGCTCACGGTATTGCGTGGAATTTAGTTTTTGGGTTGTGCATACATGCATTAGTTTCTAGGCCTACCTTCACTTTATGGCACTCTGCATATGATGTGCATATTTTGCTTCAATGAATTGCCATCCTGGGAAATTGGCATGTCACATAATGGTGTAGATTTAATGCTGTCCCAAACATAGTTGATAAGCTTGATATCATGCAACAGTAGTAGGTTGTTCAGAACTATGTATGCTTCACATAAATCAAGTCATGAAATATTGCACCCTAGTCTCAAGGCATTATAGAGCTGTGCAATGCATGCTTTTGTTGCACAAGATATTAGCACAGTACACAGTATTGCATACTAGCTCAACTCTTCAGCCTAAAGAGCTTATGTCTTATTTGCATTACAAGTCATAATACACTTGAGAATGAATAAATGGCTGCACAATGTTCGCAAATTCAAATTGCTTAATGATAAAATGTTATACATGGCAGGAGGAGCTTACAATGTCCAAAAGGCAGAAAAAGAAGGCCCCTATGGTCGAAGAACAATCAGCAATAGAGGTCGTTACACAGGTAGAATATATATATGAGGACACCCAGTGTGTCTCGGGTGTTGAGCCTGAGTATAAATGGGATGAGGTATACAGATTGATTTCCCACAGGGAAGTCCCAGACATGGGTCTCGAAGAGGAGCCCATTTATGCCAACATAGAGAAATCTGCCATCATGAAGGTGGCTACCAGACCAGAGCTGTTCCCATGCTCTGATGTTATGAGATGGATTCTGCCCCACACAAATAGAAACACAATGCTTATTGGAAATATCGAAGGTCAGGGCTATGCTGCATTCAGCCCAGGATACATGGCACTGGCTTACCACCTGCCAGAGCCTCAAGTCTTCTTGTCAAATGATTGGTTGGATAACCTCAGGATGGATTTAGTAGAAACCCTAAAGAGAATGCTCTTGCCAGGAAAGCTCTATAGGTACAGAACAACCGAGGATTATGATACAGTGACTTTAAGAGCTCCTTACAGGTTTATTGCTCTGATGCTAAATCGGATCTTTGGTAGAGCCAATGGTAGACTGTTCAAATTTGAATGGATACCCCTTATATTCCATGTGGCTACAGAAGGAACAGTCTTCAACTGGGCCAGCCTAGTATCAAGTAGTCTCTCTTCTTGCGTAGCTGCAGCCTTGGGAGGAGGAGAAGCCCGTAAGAAATCCGAATTCTATATGAGTGCAATTTTGATAGACTGCATACTATGTAACCAACCTTTTCCCGAGCTCAAGTGTGTCTGGGATAGGGACAGGATGCCCGTATATGCAGCTTACAAACCATTGGGGGCTCATCAGTACCACAGTTATTACAAAGAAGTCTGTGAGCATTTTATTATGCCACTATACACGCTTATCTTCCGGAAGGAATGTGACTGCATGTCGGAAGAGGCTATGCAGGTAATAGAGGAGTATGGAGATTATTTCCTGACAGAAAACGGGATGTATCTTAGAATGTATGGAGGATCAAAGACACCCTATATGCTGCCAAAATATGCAACGGATTATATAATCCACAAAGAGGCGGTTAGACAAGTGTTCATTGACGGAGTTGGTCATTTCTTGTTCCATCATAAGAAGGCTGCGTATCCCCCTTTACCATTCAAGTTAGGCAGCTGCAGATTCACCAATGTGAAACAAGCTGCGGAATTTATAGAGGAACTAGGGAAGTTCCATTTTGGGGAGATGCCTTTCCGGCGCAATGACACTCAGGGTAAAGTGGCTGAGCACTGCAAGAATCATAAAGTGTTCTATGAATATACCCATCATTATGATAAGGATGAATCTGTTTTTCTGAGGGCTCCAAACATGACGGCACTCAGCAAAAGATTCAAACCAAAGAACCCCACCAAAGGTGGAAAAGGGGGAGAGCAAGCCAAAGCTGAGCAAGCCAGAACCGAAGAAGAGGCCAAGAAAAGACAGGAAGAGGCCCAAAAGCTAGAACAGGAAGCTGCAGAATGGCTGCAGAAAGGAGAGGAAGAAAAGAGGAAAGCTGCCCAAGAAGCAGCTAAGAAAGCTCAAGAAGCAGCCAAAGAGGCTGAAGAAGCAGCTATACTGGTAGCCGAAGAAGCAAAAAGAAAGATGGATGAAGAGCTTCAAAAGCAAGAGGCTGAGAAGATAAAGTTAACACAACAGTCAGCCTCTGAAACACCAATAGGGCAGAGTCAGGAAGAGGAAAACCCTGAGGTGCAAATCCTTCAAGTGCCTGCTAGCATCACTCCAGTGATTCCTATGCTCCAGCTAGTTCCCTTCGTCTAGAAGAAAGGGGAAGAAGTCCCAGACTTCAACACTATCTATTATGACAGGGCCACCAAAAGAATCATGAGGAGAATGGAGAAGAAGGTGGAAGCCAAAGATCTATCAGGGAAGATGGTCATAGATACTGCAGTCATGCTGGGGACTGACAAAGACCCTATGCTCACAATAAGAGCCGGGGCTGCACTAATTGATGCCTCCACTGATAATGTAAACAAGATAATGATCGAGCTAGAGTCGGCAAAGAAGACCACTGCTCAGCTAAAAGACACGCTGAGGCAAGAAAGAAATGAGGGCAATAGACTAAAAAGGAAGTGTGAGCACGTGCTAAGGGAAATGGAATCCACAGAGGGTGAAATCCATGCCCTCCAGGTAGAGGCGCAAGCCAAAGAGACAGCACAAGAGGCTCTAGAAAATGTACAACAGGAAGTCCAAAATCTGAGAAATGAGAAGGAACAGTTGAGGGCAAAAATGGAAGACCTAGAGGCACAACAGAATATCATCTATGAGTCCAATACCGAATACATCAAAGCGCTGAAAGATAAGCTAGCTTCTCTGACTGTTGAACTGGAGACAACTAAGGAGCAACAAGTCGATCTGCAGCCATTTAAAGAACATATCCTGGCTCAGAAAGCCAAAGTGGTACACCTGCAGACTACTCTGGAAGAAGAAAGATGCCAGGTCCTCTAGATTGATAGCCGACTGGACGAAATCTTGGACACCGCTTCTTATTTTGTTGACAGGTCTCAAGACATCCTCGAAATACTGACCAGAAGGATAGCAAGGGCGGAGAATAATGAGGAAGTTCCGGCAGAACTACCTTCCAAGGATAAACAAGCCCTCAAAAGGGACTACGATCTGATAGAATTCGCTATCAATACTACATAAGACTTCAAGAAAATGGTTAAGAAGACAAAGGGAGCCTGCACATAATTCTTCAGGAGAGCCCTAGTTACCTACAACCGATGCCAGGTACAAGCCGAGCAGAGGCTATATGAGTTCCCAGATCATGATTCGTTTGTAGAAATGTTACAGAAAGGACAACAGGATGAAGAAGCAAAAGTACAGCACATCAAAGCCATCAATGACCAAGTTCTAAGAAATGAGATAGGTCATACAGCTATTAGTGTGCAGCTCTTAGAAGACCAGGTGCGATTAAACACAACCAGGGTGGACGCCATCAGAAACCAGGCCGGGAAGTTTGAGGTAAACATCTAGTTTTTAGAGCCTAGCTCGTTTGAAGGTCTCGCTGCTGAGACAGCAGCATGGAAAAAATTCCTAGAAAACCAAGCGGGACCCTCCTCATAGGGGACCGGTCTACTTTGTATTAATTAAAATTTTGTAAAATATTTTTGGGAAAAAAATGAAGCATTGGGAAAACCAAGGGTTGGGAAGCCCAAAAGTTATTTTGGGCAGCCCAACCAATTTTTAGCTTCTTGTATAAAAGTAGGAAATGTAGAGAGGAAAAGGGGCTTTTTTCCCCAGTAAGACTGGAAGGTTATTGTAAGAAGAACTACTTCCTTTTGCAATAAAATATTACAATTTTCCTGTTGAAAGAAGATTGGTGGGATTTCAAATGTGTTTCCATGGATAGTTGAAAGATGAACTACTTTGTTTTTCAGCATTGTATCCATGAATCGTGAGATTGTTCTAACTTTACGACCTATGTCTTTGTTTAATGATTTCTCATTTATTTCATGAAATAACCACCATGAGTAATGTATGTTAGTCATAAACAATTAGCTATCTGGTTGTGAAATATCCTCCATCATTCATGCGTGTGAAAGTTAATGTCAGCTATCTGTAGTTTCTTTTATTATGCATGCACATTCACATTACTCATTCATATTAATCACAAGTGGGCTCCCCGGGGATAGGATAGGATAGGTAGATGAGTAGGCATATAGATAGATAGTCATCTTATCTCATTTTAGCATGCGTGATTCAGATGCATGGTGAGCCTAAGACGAGAGGTAAGAACCTGTGCATCACATTGTGAATGCTCCTTGCATCCTTCACCACCCTGCATAATTAGTTAGATGTTTTTCATTTCATATTTAAGTCAAAAAATACAAATTCCGGTGGACCGGGCCGCAACCGGTAAACCCTTGTTGTTACTTTGACCTACGGTAGCCGGACCGTAAAATCGGACGGATTCCCTATACCAAACAGTCAACGGGCTAGTTGGGAACGTTGATTGGGGAGAATCCCTTACTGTTGCTGCCTGCGAATTTCCAGGCCTCAACACCTCTATGAATTTACATGACTTGATTTCATTACTGATTCTCCTGATAGGAACATCGGGGACCAATGAAATACAATATATGAAATATACAAGTGAATACATTCCAAAGTTACAAATACATCAACACGCCCTCTTGACTAGGAAGGTATTCTCTAAACACAATTCATTAGCACAAGTCTTCATCATTGGATCATTACTAGATCATCATCATCACTACTACCTCTATCTCGATCAAATGGTGCTATCTCTTAATTCTACTTGTCACAAGAAATTCTACAAAGCTATCCCTTTTTCATGCTGGTTGTAGGCCTAG
This sequence comes from Pseudotsuga menziesii, assembly GCA_001517045.1. Taxonomy (NCBI): domain Eukaryota; kingdom Viridiplantae; phylum Streptophyta; class Pinopsida; order Pinales; family Pinaceae; genus Pseudotsuga; species Pseudotsuga menziesii. The sequence goes on along the minus strand of LPNX011070253.1, from coordinate 5,021 downwards.
CCTCCATGTAGGTCTTCATCTTCTTCAGCACTTATATATGACCATGGAAGGAACACATCTAGCATCCATGTTAGAAAGTCCCACCCAACACTTATATCTGACCATGGGAGGAACACATCTAGTATCCATGTTAGAAAGGCATGCCCAACACTCACATCTGACCATGGGAGGCCCAATAAGTACATCCATTGGCATGGTAGGACACACCATCTACCATCCGAGGAAAGTCTCTGCACTTACATCCACCGGCATGGTAGGACACACCATCTACCATCCGAGGAATGCTCTGTACTTACATCCACCGTCATGGTAGGAAACACCATCTACCATCTGGGGAAAGGACCTGCACTTACATCCATCGACATGGTAGAACACACCATCTACTATCCGGGGAAAGGCCCTACACTTACATCCACCGGCATGGTAGGACACACCATCTACCATCCAGGGAAAGGCTCTGAACTTACATCCACCGGCTGTTATACCTAAATCCTATCACCAACATGTGATGAGATCCTTAACACCCTATGTTTTCCCTAAATCCCAAACTTGGAGTGGAAACATGCTCTGAATATCAATTCTACATGAAAAAACCTAGCACTGCGCATTCCCTTTAGCTGATGAGCGGTACCTTGTTCAACACCGCTTGAGTCCTTTTATAGAAAAGAGGTGCCACTGCGTATATGCTTTGTTCTTGAAGCGGTTCTTACCCTTCACCGCTCTTTCATAAAGGAACATAAGCGGTACCCTTGGTAAAAATGGAAAAAAAAGAGGATTCTTGAGGCTTCTAGAACATGAGCCTCATGTCCTCCCTTATCCCTATCAATATGGGTTGGTTGGAGTTGAGATCCCTCTTGGTAGGATCTTATGGCCACCTCACCCACAATTCTCTCAACTATCCCTATCCATTGAGCCCTATAAATACAAGCTCATATCCATAGTTGAGGGGGAGAACTGAATGGTAATGTTATGCTGTTGAATTGACTATCTATCCCAATCCATTGGAGAGCACAAGAGAGCAAGTTGGAGCTATTGGGGATGAGTTGTTTGTCTCGTGGAGGAGTTTGTCAACACTAAGGAAATGGTTGTAAGCTTCTTCATTCATTTCTTAATGCAAAGCTGATTTCTGTCCCACATATCTGTTGTATTGATCTCACATGTATATGTTACTGGATTCCTTAGTCACTAGTATGGATGTGTTAATAATGTTCTGGTAGCTTTGATGTTCTTGTTTGTTTGATATGTTCTACAGGTACACAGGTTCATCATCAAAGCATTATTCCAGGTATTTACAACATTCACGGAAGGTATTCATCCTTTGTCGTTCAATCATTTGTTCTGGATCTGAACCATTTAGACTAGAGGAACAACTTCTGTCCACAGAAGGTGCAATATTACTAAGGACAAATTTGGTGACTCCGTTGGGGAACAAAGCAAATTTTAGTTGATATGATCTTCCTTAGTCCTTTAAACACTTGTTTGAATCCAGGCTCCATTCTGTAACTCTCTTCAGTCAGATCTGCCATCTGACTTAGTGAAGTTTGGTTTGAAACTTTCAGATCTGTTCAGATCTGAACTTCTTTGACTTCATATGCTCTGTTTTATTGTCAATTCATCAGTCTTTACCTTGATCTGAACAATTTTTGACTTGAAATCTCATTCTCTTTGTGTTTTGGATATATTCAGGGAACCATGCAGGTGCTGTAGGCAATAAGTGATGCCACTGCCTGAACCCTGTTAGCCATAAGCGGTGCCACTGCCTGAACCCTGTTAGCCATAAGCGGTGCCACCGCCTGAGTGCAGTGATACAGAAGCGGTGCTCATCTAGAACCGCTCTATCAAAGACCCCTCCAGCGCGGTGCCAGGTAGGCCTTGTTCCAGAACTAGATTTTTGTGATTTTTTGCAAAAGTAGATTTTGCTTGCTTTCAGCCCTGCACTGTCAGGCTTGTTTGTTTGAATCTGAATGCTCATGGTTGAAAATTTTGTGATGAAAATTTGTTTGATTGAAAGAATTCAAAAACTAGGTTAGGATTGTTGATTATTCGTTTGCTTTCATGTTTGTTGGTTATGATTCTGAAAGGAATTGTTGAAAGCTTAGGTTTGAGTTAGATCTATTTTTGTTTCATTCATAAAGACTGAAAGAAAAACCACTTGATTATGATCTTAATTTCATTTTTTCCATAGAGGACTTCTTTTTTCTTTTAAAAAGAATTTTTTTTGTTGAGATTAGGTCATTATTTTTACTGAGCATAGGGAATTGGATTTCTGATTAGCCCCATAATCTTTCAGGTTCCCTTTGTTCTTTTGTCTCTCTTGCATTAGTATTGTCTCATCAAAAGAAAAAATAGTGTAGTTTTAAGTTATATCTATCTATGTTTAAAAGAAAAATTGAAAAATAGATTGCATATGCATGTAGAGTGCTTGTTGTTTTTCTTTTAGGAAAAGAGACTCTTACCCATCTGATTGCTTTCAAAAAGAAAAATGAGTTTGGAATGTGTTTCTTGTCTTTGGATTTGATTTGTTCAAATTAGTTCTTTGGGAATTTTTGGTTTTCAAAACGAAAATAAAATACTCTCTCCCTCCCATAAGTAGGCATACCTCGAACGGTAAAGTTAAATTTTTTGCATCTTCATATCTGCATGGTTTTACTTCTTTCTGTCAAAATTCCATGCATTCACCTAACCATCCACTTTAAAATTAACGGTAGTTATAGGTTTAAAATTTACATAGCAATTTGAGTGATAGGCTAGAGACGTGTTCGAGCGTCGTTAAGCGTAGGAGCTGTCGTTACTCGTCCGCACTACATCCCGGGACTCACGTGGTTCTTCCATGTATCGTCGGTATATCGAACATCCTTTCACGTACCCTCGAGGTATATAGAAAGGTACTTCATGCACTCAATTGTATATAGGAAGGCCCCTTGTGAAAGGTTGTGCATTAGACAACACTACTACCGATTTGAGCTCCCACGTACCTTGCGTATATCGGAAGACCCCACTAGGATACCTTATCTATCTGAGAAAATCCCTTTGGCTGTCTTGCTTGGAGCCATACATCGAAAAAAACATTCGGGGAGATTACTACGCACGTACCCTTGTGGTATATCACAAGTGGCACCTTCTTGACAATCCTGGTGAGAGACTGGACTATCTAAACTCCTCCTGTCATTTAAGTTTGCTTGTTTGGCCTATAGCTTGAGTAGGGGAATTTTTGGTGTTTTTTTTCTAGTTTTGAAACCCTAGGTTAGATAGGAACTATGAAAACTGGCTGAATTAAGACAGTCCAGAAGAGTACGAGGCTTGCCACCTGATTTTACTCCTGTTTCGGGAGAATATCCTATGGAAGTTATCGACCAAGGAGCTGCTACCAACTCCCATGTGGGAGAAAATGTGGTTGCAGAAAGCGAAAATCCATATCCGTCGCACAGTCCTCCCTTGGCTCAACAACCTTCTAGGGGTAATATTTCATTCCATTCTCCCATAGAAGGCCATGTTGATGATACTACCCGTCCAGATTATGGTCCCAATGCTCTGTTTTGGGATACCTTTATGGGACAGGCCATTGCTTCGTTTGGCACCCTTCCAACCTCTTCTGAAGAAATTTCAACAAATGAAGAAGAACATAGACATAGACAATACTAGGCAGCTATTCTCTGTGCAAGAGAACTTGAGAAGAAAATAGATAACATATTGGGTACAACACCACCTCGCTCAGTAGTTTTTCCTCGTAATACGGACCCTTGGTCTATGGGATATCGCTCACTTACTGATTCTATGAAACCCATTGAACCTATTTTAGATTGCGCTGTGACTCCACATAATCTAGGTCAAACTACTAACCCCACCACCTCCCATATTATGTCTGTTCCAAATCCTCTCGGGTCTTCCGCACCTGGGGAACAACATTCAATTCCTATTTCATCAATACCTTCTAGTGCTAGGGGGAAACCCCCGGCATGACCTACGTTACCTGTCACTGGAATTGTAGCTAGTAATAGACAGACCTCTAGTATAGAGAAATCTGCATTTTATGTCCCTCCTACCCATACGAATGTGGTTAACCCCCCATCTAGTTCAGGTCAGCCCTTGGGGGTATGGTTACATAGTAAATCAAGTACCTGTTACCAATCCACCCCTATAGGAATGCCTTATGCTGGAATTCCATATCTTAGTAATACTTTCACTCCATGGGGGAAACCTAACTGGTCCTACATGCCAGCTATGGGTGGGATACCTATACATACTGCGAGGGGTGCCGGAGGACCACCTTACGAAGGTCCTCCCTCTGGGGGGCCTAATTATCCTCGAGGGCCAGGCGAATTTCCTCCTTATGGTCCTAACGGTCCTGGTGGTCTTGGGGGGCATGGTGGCCTTCCTCCTAATGGTCCCGGAGGGTATAATGGACTTCCTCCTAGTGGTTCTGGAGGCTCCATAGGTTTACCTCCCAGAGGTCCCGAAGGGTCAGGTGGTCCTCCTCCTGGTGGCCTAGGTGGTCCTTGTGGTCCTGGCGGTTCTGGAGGCCTTGGTGGTCCTCCTCCTGGAGGCTTCGATGGTCCTAACGGTCTCGATCCTGGAAATAAACACCCTATGGGTGGATCTTCCGGTGGTTCTTCATCACAATAGATGTTTCAACAACCTTTCTATCAGTCTACTTATGGTCCTACTGGTACTTGTATGCCCTATCAATACTACAAGTACGTACAACCTAATCGCCAGTTACCTTTCCTAGTGTTATACAACTGATTGGTACCTCTCCGTCCGAGTGCTGACATCCCTCAGGTCGGCACACAAAAGGACACTTATGGATTGAGGTTTGCCTAGTTTCATTATACCTTGATTGATGATGAAATACATTACCTATATGCCCAGCTGATTACTTTGCTATTTTGAGATTTTGAGTGCATGTGCGACTATTCTTATTGGCATGTCGCGCATATGCGTGAGTGTTATGTTCAGCAGGTCGCGCATACATCTATGCGCGGGTTGCCCTTCTACAGAGTCGCGCATGATGCGCGGGTTGC
>LPNX011070248.1:0-10747 GCA_001517045.1 Pseudotsuga menziesii | reverse complement strand
TTATGTTTGGCATGGACCCTGAAGCACATGATTGATAAGATGTTTTCTGTTGAGTGAGGAGCTCTGGAGCACATGGGTAAATCTATGTTTCGTGTTGAGCGTGAAGCTCTGGAACACATGAAAAGATAATTTGGAAGTGTTGGGAACAATCCTTGTATCCTTCCATGTTGATGTTGAGCATAATATATGGAACATCAGATCCTTGGCCATTGTATTCCTAGGTGTATCCTACAAGTACATCCTAGCATTAGTGTTGAGCGAAGAGCTCTGAAATTGCACTATGTTTGTAACTACATGTTTTTATCATTGAGTACGGACTCTGGTAAGCGCTAGGAGTTATTGAAAATAATTAATGATTCCCAAGTGAAAACAAATTGAGAAAAATATTAATCTCATCTGACTTATTTATAAGTGATTAAATGAAATTTTGAATTTCTGTATTCTCATCAAGTATTGAAGAACTACCATGTTATACGAGGGAATCCAACATGCAAGGATGTTTATATTTTCCTAGCCTTGTAGACCTAACCATCTACCCAATGACCTTAATGGAGAAAGTGTCATAAGTCTAGGGATCACAACATGTGATAGCCTAAGACAAAGGTTACCAAATAATATATTATTATATATTTTATATAGAGTATGTATAAATAATACACATAGTAATAATATTAATAATGTAAGAAATAAGGCAAAGTTCCATCTATTACTATTATTACTAAGATAAAAATTAAATAGTATTAGGAACTAGTTAAAATTTCCTAAGTTAAAATATTAAAAGTACCAAATTAAATAAAAATAGTTAAATCAAGAAATGAAGTGATTCCTTATTTAACTTCCCCTTTGACTGAAAAGTATGTCTATAAAGTCCCAAGCCAAAGAGAGGCTTGGGGATCTCTTCCATCTTTTTGGAGTCATTATTCTGCTTGACTATTTTCAAGAGAGTACTTGGAAAATATTTTCCTAAAAGGAAAAAGGGAGAACTAATACAAACCTCGTATACCAGTTATGGAATCCTTACCTTAAGAGCTCTAAACTACTTGCATGTTGGAACAAGCAAGGGGGGATCAGGATTGAAACCAGGAATAGTTTCGGGTCACGGTTGGGTTGAACGTGGTAGTTCCCAAGTGATTCAGTCATCTATATAGAGGTCAGATCTTCCTATGAATTGTTAATGTTGGGTAATTGAGTGTGCATGTTTAATCCATTAGAAGAACTTCAATGTTTAGGTATGAGGTTCTTAAGTTCCTATTTCACTTTCTAAAATAAGAGCTTTCTAGATTATGCAAGTATGTATATTATATTTTCTAACACTATCTACTTTTTTTCTGTGTCAAAAGTATTTTAGGGTTTACATTTTTCATTATAAACCCTAGGATTTAATTTAATTCCTATTTAAAGATTTATCAAGGGCTTTGTACTTGTTGCTTTACTTTTGTATCGTCTTTTACTATTTAAATCTTGTTTTCCTACAAACTAGGAATTATTTCTAAATAAGTACATAGCNAGATTTATCAAGGGCTTTGTACTTGTTGCTTTACTTTTGTATCGTCTTTTACTATTTAAATCTTGTTTTCCTACAAACTAGGAATTATTTCTAAATAAGTACATAGTTGTTCATTTACCTATGTATTGTATTGACAGATTTCATATTCTTAGGAGAGCCATGTTATAAATAAAAGACTAGTTCAGAATTAACATTCAAAAATAGAATAAATCATACAACACAGTTAACTAAATTTAGTAAATAGAACCTAACCAATATATATATATATATATATTATCACGTATAAAACATAAATATAATTATAAATTATCAACACTAATAAACACATCTAAGAATAACCATAAGCTTCAAATACTAAAGCTAAGATAGGAATCAACCAAGACCTTGGAAGGCCTATTTAAACATTCTACAATTATCAAATATTATCATAAATCAAATCAACATTCCAAGTATCGATACCTTTTCATGGTCCACAAATTATATTATCACTATCAACTACATCCATGAATTCAAAAAATAATATATAGAAACTATACACATAATTAATCCATTGCATAAACAAGAAATCAAACCATCTTAAAATTTATATTTCTTTGTAAGAATTGCATACCATAAATACAATGCCCAATATAATAAAATATAATATAATATCACTTACAGTAAACCATTAAAAATAACCATAACATAATCGACAGAACCATTCACAAATAAACATATATCATTTACAATAATCAATTAAAAACCAAATAGAATCTACATTATTGATTTACACCAAACATAATTACACAAAGGTCACAGGATCGACTACTGTGGGCGTTTAAGCCCAAATTACAACCCTTACAAATTTAAACCCTCAGTATGGTAAACGACCCAGGATCAAATCCTGTAGGATCTTTTAATAATTCACAAAGCCACATGATATTTCCTATACGTAGGATATAAACAATAAAACAAACTATATACACAGTTGTCAAAATACCTAAATCAAATTACATACACTGTATTCTATGGCCCTTGGCCTTTTATTATAAAAACCAACAGTTTCCAAATAATTTAACCCTATCAATGTTTACCAACAATGATGATTTGCTAGTCGCTGGGTTACACCACTGAAAACTCACATATCATAATACATAACAAAAATCATAAACAGTAATAAATATTCCACATATACGAAGGTGGGAAAAAGCCAATGCCATATGACATGGCCGAAGACTTAACGTTGTTGCATAAGTCATCCATGAAACCAACACATACAATGAATGAAAAATCCACAGAGTCCATGATTTAAATTACCATTGAAATTGACGTAACATAAAAACATAAACATAGTCTTTATAAATCCATCACCAAGTTTACATAGTCGTTACCATCGGCCATTGCACCATTGCAAGAAATGGTGCTTCCCATTACATTTAACATAACCCAAAGCAATAATTACAAAATGTACAGAGACTGTCGAGGGTTTACCCAATCTCTCTTCACTTCCCAGAAGGACCCTTTAATTACATTCTAGCCCTTTGTAAGCTCAGGCCCGAAGGCAAACGAAACCCCACAGCAAAACCCCAAGTCTGTCACTTTACATAATGCAGAGCTTGTTGCAGACAGAGTCAAACCCCAAACCAAAACACATCCATGAAAACTAGACTCATGCAACTACAACAACAATGAGTCTCATCTCTGTCATAACCTTTAATAAAAAGGAGGGATAGGTTTTCAATTGTACAAAATAACCCGAATGGGTATGGATTTTCCCACCTTGCTATCCACAAGCCATGAATTCCAACCCTTCGCTACACTCTGCAACCTGCAAACACAGAATGAAAATCACCATGAGAAGTATGTGATGTAAACCAACTAGATGAACAAATTATGCCAATAACATAGAATGATCACATACCTATCATTCCATGGAAACCACATTTCTTCATACTGCATAGGATTAGAGTGCAAGTTGCAAATATGCGAATGACCAAACCCCAACGTTGAGCCAAGCCCTAAGTTGGGCTGCCAAATTTCCCCATGCACATTAAAGGTACCACCTTATTTCCCATTAACGTCCTCCAAACCCAAACCCCTATAGTTCATACGCAATACATTATAATATAATTCCATTTCATATGATATGTATAAAACCCTCTATTGATCGTTTAAAGTTAGGCTTCAAGCCCTACATCCATGGCATAAGATATATGCCGTGGAATGTTATACCAAGGATTTTGCAAGTATTTTATTCTCCAACCAAATGTTAAAAACAAACCATGTAGGAAGATTATGGTAGGGCATAGTCAATCCATTAAAAAATTACACCATGATAATTAAGGGTCTCGTAAATAACAAGTCTGAGTCACGCAAATAGGAAGTGCAATAGTGACCCCATCACTATCATACATTCCATAAGGAAAAATAATAACAATCAATGAAATGTCACTAGGATAGCACTGAAAATGTGAGCGCTAGTGATCAAACGATGAGTACCTTCCGTTAAGCATTATAAACAAGTTATTCGTCGCCAAGTATACATGCACATAAATGGGAGAAGAATGAATTAGTTCGACAAAACTAAGTAAGCCCGTTTTGTCAAGTAGAAACTTTTACATCTCGGGGTTACAAGGGAAGCTAGTCCCACCACTCAACCCCTTTGTTTCCAAGAACAAATTTAAGTTAGAACCATGTATACGACAGTAAGCACTTGATATAACTAATGAATTACATAAAAAATTAACTGACTTAAAAATCAAATGCTTAACCAAAGTACAAGCAGTAATAAACATCACATCAATCTAAGTAACATATTAATAACCACATCGATAAATATGGAAACAAGACGTAAGAAAAATTTATGAAAAAACAGTAGTACAGTTAGAGTATGACACATTCCGCAAATTTCAATTAATGTCCAGTATAGGTACTTTTGACTAGCCTAATATAAAAAATATTTTCAATTTTTTGGGACATTACAAGTGGTATCAGAGCCTAGTTTCAACACTACGAGACCTAATGGGCATACCAGACATTCATTCCAAGGAAAATAAAGTATGTTTACAGTTTTATGAATTTTTATAGAACAGTTCAGATCATGAAAACTGAAGAAAATAACATTCGACAAGGTAAATTGAATACCCCCACCCGGGATGCAAAATTGGTAGTGGAACTAAATTCTGACATTATGAAAACCATACAATTTCTTCAAGCAGGATTTCGAATTTTCAAAGATGACAATCTGAATAAAAGAAAGGAACAAAAAGCAATCAATGAAGCATTGCTACAAAATATGATGGGAGGATGCCCGCAGGGGAAACCCACTCATTCCACAAATAGGTTCAAGAAGGAACCTTATCACAAATGGGCCAGCATCCCAAGAGAAGAAGATGAACATACCCTTGAACCTCCAGAAGGATAATATCACATTCCTTCTAGTGAGGAATCTCTTTCTACATGCAAAAAGAAACAAATAAGAGATGACAATCTCTAGGGGGAGTTCAGAAAAATAAGAGCCCCAACCTATGAAGCATAGGTGAACTCGAGGGAGAAAGATGAAGAATGGCTGATAGGTATGAGAAAATATTTCTGATTTCATAACTACTCTAGAAAAATGAAGGCTTGATTGGCCATCTATAATTTAAATGGTAGGGTAGTGAGATGGTGGAGAGACTTGAAGCATACCAAGAAATATGAGGTAAGAGAAATACTCTGGATTAAATTTTGCAAGATGTTCTAAGAAAAATATGTCGAAAATATTATTCGACAAAAAGGTGAAAGAGTTTCACGGGTTGCGTATGGGATCCATGACTATGGATGCTTTTATTAACATATTTCTAGACCTATTACATTATGTACCATACATCAAGGATGAAAAGTTAAAGATCCATCTATTTTTAGGATTCCTTCTTCCCAACTTTCGGGAAAGGATTGAGTTCGACATGCCTAAAACCTTGGAGACCATATTTCATAAAGTTATGCTCTGCTATGAGCATGGGAAGCTAAGGCAAGAGAACATGAACATAAATAGAGACAAGTCTAAGAACCTCTATGACAACTGCAAACTAGGTTTTAACCCACCCCCATACAGGAAATAGAACAAAAAATTTCCAACAAACAAGAACTTCAACAAATCAGGTACAAAACCATATGTACCAAATCCAAATGCTAACGAGCCAGTAGCATCTAGGGGAGCCAATGCTACCCTGATACAGATCAAATGCTGGAGATGATGTGGGCCTCATTATCGCTGAGATTGTAAGAACAAGACCAATGGGGTCTTGCACAACTTACAAGAAGAGCCAACGGTAGGGGACATAGCTGGAACACCGCGGATTTATGTAGCTTTAGATGGATGACAGGTAGACCATTAGAATACCATGGTTGATATAGAAGGTAAGATCTTGAACAATTATATTTCAATACTGATTGACCTTGGTGCTTGCTAGAGCTATGTATCACCTAACATTATTGATGTCTGTAAACTAGGAAAAGAAAAACATGATAAACCTTAGCTGGTACAATTAGCCACAACAACAAAATAGAAGGTTACATAAATAGTGAAAGACTGTGAGGTAAACCTGAATGGTTATCCTACGAAAGTAAACTAGAACATCATACCTTTAGGATCTGATGACATACTTATTGGCATGGACTGGTTATAATAGCACCATGTCATGCTCGATTTCTTACACAAGAAATCTTGTGTACATATAGCTAAGGGAATCAAGTGAAGATTCAAGGTGTAAAAAAGAAATTTTTAGTAAGGTAGATATATGCCTTACAATCAAAGAAGTGCATTAAAAAGGGATGCAACTTGTTTGCAGTAAATATCCGAGACATAGAGGCTGAGAGAGAATAGTGCATAGAGGATTTTCTCGTTCTTGTACAATTCAAGGATGTATTCCTTGAGGAAACCCTTTGATTACCTCTGAAACAAGGCCTAGACTTTTCTATATAACTGACACTAGGATCAGTTTCGGCTTAAGAAGCCCCATACTCCATGAGTGCACTAGAGTTGGTGGAACTCAAACTATAGTTGTAAGAGCTGACAGAGGGAGGATATATTCGAACAAGTGTGTCCCCTTCGAGAGAAATTATACTTTTCATAAATAATAAGGATGGTATAATGTAGATGTGCATCGATTACCATTAGCTTAACAAAATGACTATCAAGAACCGTTACCCACTCCCTAGGATTAGTGACTTGTTCGATCAAGTCGGAGGAGGCAATATTTTTTCAAATATCAACCTGTGATCCATCTAACATCAGGTGTGGATTCACGACGAGGATATTCACGAAACCTCCTTTCATACAAGGTACGAGCAGTGCGAGTTTGTATTCATGTCCTTCAAGTTGAGCAATGCACTTGCAAGCTTTTATGTGTATGATGAATAGTATATTCAGTAATTATCTGGATAAAATTTTTTTGGTCTTTATAGATGACATCCTAGTTTTGATATAAGAGTAAAGAGGAACATGAGGAACATGCAGAGTACTACAGGTGTTACAAGAACACCAGCTGTACATCAAGTTTAATAAATGTGATTTTTACAAATCACAAATACAATACTTGGGTCACATTATCTCTGAGACAGGGATAGCTGTGGACCCGAAAAGCATTAGAGCCATATAACACTGGCCTACCCCTACTAGTGTCACCAAAATTAGTTCCTTCCTAGGATTAGCCAGATATTATCGAAATTTCATTGAGAACGTCTCAAGAATAGCTTGTCCCATGATCGATTTGTAGAAAAAGGAAAGTAAGTTCTTATGGATGACCAAGTGTGAGGAAATTTTTCAAAAGCTTAAGAATATTTCAACAACTGCACCGATACTAACAATTGTGTATCTCGATGGGGATTTCGTTGTTTGCATGGATGCAAGCAAGGAAGTGATCAGAGGATTCCTCTTACAGAATGATTATGCAATTTGTTATGAGTCATGAAAGTTAAAAGAACATGAGTAGAATTACCCCACACATGTTCTTGAGTTAGATTCCATCATTCATGCATTGAAGATGCCTCATGGCACATAAATTCCTTCTGAATATAGACAATATGAGTCTGAAGTATTTATTAGAGCAACCAGATTTGAATGCAAGGCAAGCCAGATGGTTGGCTTTCCTTAGCGAGTACCATTTCGAACTAAAGCAAATTAAGGGAGAAGGGAACAATATTGCTGATGCTTTGAGTCAACGAAATCATATGGTATATGAGGTGATATTAATTCAAAACGATTCGTATTTGTATGAGGGGATTAGAATGGCCAACATAGTTGACCCATTCTATGTAGAAATCCTCAAGAAAGTCAAAGAGGATAGGTTTTTTCAACAACAAAATGAGTATAGGGTAGACGAAATATGACTACTATGGTCCAAGGAGAGATTGTACATTCTCGAAGGAGGGGACATTTGGTCCGGAATCCTTATGAAATTTCGTTGGACACCCTACTCAAGGCATCCGATATATTAAAAGATGATATACTTCGTCAAGAGACAATTTTTCTAGCCTAAGTTAAAGGCCTCCATTGCAATGTTTATCGTGAAATGTCAGTAATGTCAGCTAGTCAAAGCTGAGCAGCATCCTTTAGGATTGTTGCAGATACTACCCATTCTGGAATGGAAGTGGGAGGCCACTAGTATGGATTTTTATCACTGGTCTACTTAAAAGGTAAGAAAAAAAATGATTCTATCTTTGTATTAGTTGAAAAATTGTCAAAAGCAACACACTTCATTCCAGTGATGTCAACCTACAAGGCCATACACATTGTCGATATATTCTTGAAGGAGATATTTAGATTGAACGGGATACGCAAGGCAATCGTATCGTATTGAGATACAAATTTTACCAGAAACTTCTGGAGATTCTTATTCTCTGGATTAGAGATGCAGTTGAACTTTACTACTACTTATCACCTGCAAACATATGGGAATACAGAAAGGGAAAACCGGATTGTTGAGGGCATGCTTAGGATGTATGTCATGAACAACCCCACTAAGTGGGAAGACTACCTGCATCTTACAGATTTTGTGTATAACAACGATTATCAAAGTTCTGCCAATACGAGTCCCTTTGAGGTACACTATGGAAGGAAATGTAGAACACTAGTTACCTAGGATAGCCCGGTGGATCGGCTCATGTTGGGGCCTAATTTATTAAAGGACTTGGAACCATTGGTTTCCAAGGTTCAGGTGAACCTTAAAGAAGCACAAGACTGCTAGAAAAGCTACACGAATAATAAAATAAAATATAAATATTATCAAATAGGCGACCATGTCTACTTGAAATTAAAAGCAAAACAAAGCTTGTTGAGCTTGGGAAGGTGCGGTAAGTTAGCACCTAGATTTTGTTGACCCTTTGAAATACTGGCCAAGAGAGGGCTAGTGGCATATGGAATAGTGATACCTACGCACATAAGATTCCATAATGTTTTCCATGCATCATTATTAAAGAAATATGTTTTGATACTAAACATGTGGTTGATTGGTCCTTATTATAGGTGGAACCTGAAGGGGAGTTTTCCCCTGAACCTCTTCATATATTGTACAAGAGAAAGGCACAACTCACGAAGCACACCATAGTCCAGTTAAAAGTGCAATGGAAGCACTTCCAAGCCGATGAGGCTACTTGGGAGAATGAAGCCACCATGAGAAAAGTTCACCCTGCCTTTTTTTATGATTTCATTCTTAGTCCCTAGAACACCAAGGATGGTGTTGTTCTAAGTGGGGAGGGATGTAATATCCCAAATTTTGGGCCTAACACTTATGGGCATGAGTCCCATTGATTATGATTTTACCTTGAAGTTTTATTGTGTTGGGTGTGGACCCTAACGCACATGATTAATGAGATTTTTTTTGTTGAGCAAGGAGCTCTAGAGCACATGGGTAAATTGATTCTTTTTGTTAAGAAAGAAGATGTCAAACACATGAGTCTTGAGACATTTGTGTTGAGCATGAAGCTCTGAAACCCATGAAAACTCCCTATTTTTAGCGTTGAGTATGGAATCTCGTAAGCGCTAGGATTTACTTAAAATAATTAATGATTCCCGAGTTAAAATGACTCAAGAGAAATATTGATCTCATCTAACTTATTTATAAGTGATTAAATGAAATTTTGAATTTATGTATTCTCATCAAGTACTGAAGAACTACCGTGTTATACGAGGGAATTTGACATGCAAGGATGTTTAGAGTTTCCTAGCCTAGTAGACCTAACCATCTACTTGATTACCTTAATGGAGAAAGTGTCATAAGTCTAGGGATCACAACATGTGATACCCTAAGACAAAGGTTACCAAATAATATATTATTATATATTTTATATAGAGTATGTATAAAGAATACACATAGTAATAATATTAATAATGTAAGAAATAAAACAAAGTTCCATCTATTACTTTTATTACTAAGATAAAAATTAAATAGTATAATACCCATAAAAGTCCAATTAGGAACTAGTTAAAGTTTCCTAAGTTAAAATATTAAAAGTACCAAATTAAATAAAAAGGGTTAAATCAAGAAATGAAGTGATTCTTGATTTAACTGCCCCTTGAATGAAAAGTTTGTCTATAAAGTTCCAAGCCAAAGAGAGGCTTGGGGATCTCTTCCATATTTTTGGAGTCATTATTTTGGATCATTATTCTCAAGAGAGTTATTGGAGAATATTTTCCTAAGAGGGAAAAAAGGAGAATTGATCCAAACCTGATATACTAGTTAGGGAATCCTTACCTTAGGAGCTCTAAGCTACTTGCATGTTGGAACGATCTCGGGGGGATCCGTATTGAAACCAAGAATGGTTCTGGGTCATGGTTGAGTGGAACGTGGTAGTTCCCAAGTGATTCGATCATCTATACATAGGTCAGATCTTCCTAAGAATTTTTAATTCTCGGTAATTGAGTGTGCTAGTTTCACCATTAGAAGAACTGCAATTTTCAGGTATGAGGTTCTTAACTACCTATTTCACTTTCTAGAATAAGAGCTGGCTAGATTATCCAAGTATGTATATTATATTTTATAACCCTATGTAATTTTTTTTCGTGTCACAATTCTTTTAGGGTTTACATTTTTCATTATAAACCCTAGGCTGTAATTTATTTCATGTTTAAGATTTATCAAGGGCTTTGTACTTATTGTTTTACTTATGTATTGTCTTTTGCCATTTAAACCTTGTTCTCCTACAAACTAGGAATTATTTCTAAATAAGTACATAGTTGTTCATTTACCTATGTATTCTAGTGACAGATTTCATATTGTAAGC
>LPNX011070224.1:0-40416 GCA_001517045.1 Pseudotsuga menziesii | reverse complement strand
TACCCCCCCTATACTCCCCCTTCTCTTTAACTTCACTCCTTCAGCTAAACCTACAACCCTCCCAACATATCTCTCTCTCTCTCTTCCTCTCTCTATTAACTGGTAACCCGGACACTCCTCATCCCCCCTCTCTCTACCCCCACCTTCCTTACCCACCTCTCTCTCTCTCTCTTTGTAACTTCCCGGAACCTCAAATGGAAATAATAAAGATTTAGATCTTATTGATTTGAGGTGTTTGACCTAGTTCTAGAGTTGGATGACCTTGGGGTTTGTTAGAGAAACCCTAATTTTCCAAACTTGGAGTTTTGGAATTATTCATGGATAGAAATATGTGCCTCCTTGAGGTGATTTTCTTAGCAAGGTCCTTTTCTGAAGGCTCAGGAGGGAAGCCTCTGAAACTTGATGCCTTGGTTTCTCCCAGTACTAGTGTCAATGTCAAACATGAAACTTCTTCAAATTTGATTCCAATTCCACCAAAATATGCACCCTTTTAGGGTGAGTTATCCTATCCATGTTTTGTTGATGATATGTGGATAGTGTTATCCAAATTTTTGTACCATAAGTTGGGTTACCTAAGGAGCCGCTGGTTGACAGACTTGTTCAAAGTCTGAATCCAATGTATCAGCTGATCCGTCTGCTTCTCTAGCCAATATTGGCTAGTCACCTTTTTATTTGAATAATTTTGACCATGGCCTCGCGAGGTTTGTAATAAAATGTGCTAGTAGGATATTTTTGAGTGGTTTGGTCTCCTGAGACATAGAATCTCAAATAGGATATTCCAAGGAGTTTTTTGGCCCTGACAATTATGCTTTTCCTTCAGTCGAGTATAATTAACGAGGTTTTCTCCTGCTTCCTCCAAAGATGGAATGCCCGATGTTGAATTTTGGGCTTTGGGGGGTTATTAGAGCCCAAATGAGTGTTAAAAGCTTGCTAGACATTATTTAGATAGATCATGGTCATGTCCTAAGTCATCTGGACACATAAAAAATTGTTGAAAAAATCTTTTTCGAAGAGTGAAAAATTATTTTTTTAATTTTTTTAATTTTTAGTTACTTTTCCTAAGTTTTTTGGGTTAATTTTTCCATAAATTAAATGGAAAAAATCCATTCATGATCCAGACTTAGAATTCAATGATTGAAGGCTCTAACCTTAAGCCAAAAATCATTCTTAATCAGCCAGCCAGTCAGAACCAACTTTCAGATCAGCAATCGGACACATAATGCCTTTTTACTAAAAAAAGTCAGTTTTGAGTAAAAAAATGATTTTTATTAAAAAAATGATTATGTTGTAGAAAACTAAAACTCTCCAAATTAATCCAATTTCAATCAAATAAAAGGATAAATGACATCTCATGGAACACTTATGATGATTGGAGTTATCATAACTCAGCTTCAGTCATCATTAAGAGAGCAATTATTTATTATCAATTATCAGACATGTCATCTCCAACTAAATATGACATGGAGAGCTCTCATTGGTCCAGTGATTTGATCGAGGTGAATACTGAAGCTTGCACCTTTAGTGGGCTTCCCAAACCTAGGTGAGGCTCCTGCCAGACCTAAAGGATGAGCTTACCTACATCTAGACTCACATGTGTGGCCTCATCCTTGGCTTGTTTTCAGTGCACAGGTTTGGAGTGGGGGCACCTTGCCTGGGTGGAGGCCTCCCCTCACTCCTGATTCTCCGATTTAGGTCTGGGCTCTTTGTTAGGTGGCTAAGCTAGTTAGGGTTGTTTTTTTGGTTTTAGGGTATTAGCACTCTCTCATTTGTTAAATAGAGGCTCTTTTAGCTCTATTGGGATGGATTTTTGTGTAGAGAAACTCTGGTGAAACTTTTGTAATTGCTTGTTGCTTCTATGCAACCATTAGAATAAAATTAAGGCTTTGGAGGCTCATGTGGTGTGATTCTTTGGATGATTGCACTTGATGGATGAGGTGATGTTGTTTTAATGTTTTTCTTTCTTGTTCATTTTAGATTATGACGTTATGATTTAGAAGGCTTCTGTAAGCACATAATAACAGGTATTTGCGGTTTGCAAGTTAGCTATTTATTGATTTACTTCTAGAATTTAAATAAGAGCATTGATTTATTTAGTTGTAGTTCATGCTCTTCTTTATTTCAATTTGTGAACAGTACATGATCTAATCTTTGTATGGTGAGTCTATGAGTGTTATTTTGCAGATCCTTCCATCCAACCAAGCAGAAGTTCGAGCTCAGCTACATCTTCTTCTCTTGGAGTCAAGTACGTTTTTTCCAGTAATTGCATGCTTCATGAGATCCAAGTGCTTTAAAAATATCCACATGTTTGACCATTCTCTCCTTGCTTTTATTCATCATTCAAATTTAAAAATCTTTATTTTCTTGGGATTAGGGCACGTTTGGGCTAAAGTAAACATTCATTCACTTATCCTTTGCCCCGGTTGGCTGCCCTGTGCTTTATTTTCATCCTTTTATGCCTTTTATTTGTATCCTTTCATTCCTTTCGTTTTCTGTCCACTTTTTCCCACTTTTTGCCCTTTTGGGCAGCCCTCTTTTTCCTCCTTGTTCCACTTTTTGCAACCCCTTTCCATCCTCTTTTTGGGCCATATTTTGGGATGTATTTTCAACCTTTTATTTGCATACTTTCCTTCCTTTTGTTTGCTGTCCAATTTTCCCCGTTTTTACCCTTTTGGATAGCCCTCTTTTTCCTCTTTGTTTCCACTTTTTGCAACCCTTTTCCATCCTTTTCTTCAACCATCTTTTGGGCTGTAATTTCAGCCTTTTTCACCCTCATTTTGCAGCCCTATTTCTCTAATTTGAATCCCTCTTTCTCACTTAGTTTCCAGCCTTCTTTTGACTTTCCTTTTTCTCTCTTTCCACCCCTCTTTCACCCCTCTTGCCTTGCCTTTTTCTTGCCTCTTTTCTTCCTTATTCTTGGTGAGTTTGGGTAAATATTTTTAGCTAGTTTATAGATTGAATTTCAAGTTATTTTTGATCAACTAATATCATAACAAGTGTGTGTCTAGAGCTCTTAGATTGTAGATAGGTGAAGGAGAGCGCAAAGGCCACAAATGAACAAGGAGTGCAAAAAGAACAAAAAGACTGCTATCCCTCTTCTTGCATCCCCTTCTTTCCCCATTCTTACAAGAATAAAAGAACACATCATCATTGTAAAATATTAATAAAAAGAGCTGAGTGGGAGGAAGTCTCCTTCCTTTTCTACTTCCCCTATTTTGGGGAAGTGTGTCTTGTGTTCATTTTCATGATTTACTTAGTATAGTTTTCCTTAAGAAATTATTTTATTTCTTTGATTAGACTTAGTTTCATTCTTAATAATTGCTATATTCATCATTTCTTGTTGGTATCTTGTTATAAATTGTTAAATCATAAGAAGAACCAAAATCTCTTGAATCTCACCATAAGGTGGATCAAGAGTGCTCTCTGTCGGAGAGTTTTAATCAACCACCTTTCATATTAATTATTGTGTTTGTTTAATTCAAATCATCCATAATTAAGACTCTTGAACTTGTAGAAACACAAGTCAAGAGCACTCTCTATCTGAGAGCACCTTAGGTTTGTACAACCCTTACATTAGTATCATCTAGATTATCTAAGTCTCTTGAACCACTGTCATAAGATGAGGTCAAGAGCGCTCTCTGTCATAGAGTTTTAATTAATTAACTTAATAAAATTTGCAACTAAGACCCCTTTAATTAATTAACCCCCCTCCCTCCTTACCGGAGTATACTCTAACTGATCCTAGATCGGAGTACCCAGAAACAACACTGGATCTTTAAAGCCCGCAGGAGTAACCTAATAACATTTAAACACCCTATAACCAATGCACCGGCATTTTAGGGATTCTTCCAAAGTACTTCCTAGTAGAGGCACAGGAACCTCCCACTGTCATAGATTCTTAGCTAGCTGGTCACTTGACGATATCAACCTGGGATACTGGGCGGGCCCAACATGTCTTCAACAAAAGTGACTTAGAAGAGTCTCCCAGCTTTGAAAAACCTTTTTGTTGACACCCTAAAGCAAGAACACAGTTAAAAACTCTTAAAATTTACCAAGAGCACTTGCAAAACCTAACATTCACTGGCTTCTTTTGGGATTCACATCTTTCTAAACATGAAACATCTCCAATAATTTTACTCCATAGGCACTGGCTCCATATTTTAGCATTGTTGATAATCTAGGCCATTTTTCCATTGAATGTTTGATTATAAGTCATATCTATGAATTCTTTATTTATTTTTGTGAATTGCTCAAATAATTGTCTATCTTTTAATTCCAGTGATAGCAATGTGGATTGCCTTGTCTTATGCTCAATTCATCACATTAATCATCTAAAATCACAATAACTCCTAAACAACACCCATCTGCATTTGAAAATAGCTAAAATTTAACTTAAACATTGAGCCATAGAAAACTCTTTGTTAGGAACTACCCCGCTTGGCTTCGTTAGGAGTTAGCCTAAACGGAGGAGCTAGGAGTAGGTGACAGTACCTAGCTCTATGCTTTCCCCCAAGGTCACACCTCTCCCACTTTATCAAGTGAGGAGACATATTTCGGAAGATTTTTGTTGCTGGTGTGCAATCGACAGACAACAGATAGAAGACCTTGAACTAGGAAGGCCTAATTTATGTTGTTGCATAGGTATTTCTTTTAGATAGACTCTCTTACCATGTTAGTTTTTCTAATCTCATTATACTTTATTTGGATCTTTATATGAAAGAATAACAAGAAAAAAAAGATACATAAGATATATAAGATACACAAAACACAAATATTTTCCTTGGGGAAACATAAAGGATAAAATCCCACAAACTATTGGAGTCATTTACCCAACATGCACACTTATTTGGTCAATTTTGGCCTATTTACCCACTATCATAAGTTTAATTGACTTAATTTCCATCAGATGAGCACACTATGACATCAACATGAGCACACCCATGCCTTCCTTCAGTCAAGGAGGCCAACTAAGCCTTCTCCTTCAATCAGGGAGGCTAATTGGGATTCCTCCTTCAAATAGGGAACAATTCTAGGGTGAACTAAGTGTCATAAGTGCACCTAATTGATAACAAATTGTTGTTTCACCTAACAATCAGTTAAGCTAAGTTGTAAAGGTACCTCCTTCATGCAAATGGCTATTTTGGGCTGATTCGATTGATCTAGAGTGAACTAAGGTGCGTCCACTGACTTCTAATGAAAAGTATCACTTCAGTTAACTTTATAGAAGCTAATTGGAGTTAGGGATGCATTACCACCTTGATTTGGACATCCAGTGAAATGTGTTGAGTCACATTCAATTAGAATGAGTCATCTATTGCACTCTGCTTCAGTTAGGACTAAGTGTGAGAGTCAATTATGTATAATATCGATGGTTAACTAAGTGTGGTGAGTGTATCTGACATTTAGTTAATCTACACTCATCCATGCAATTTGAATGACCTCCTAGAGAACTCAAATTAGCTTGGAATTCATCCATTCTGCATGACATTGTATTTCATTATTCATTCTTTTACTAACAATACAGAACTACAACCTCCTAGTGTTGTACTTGCATCATTTCATGTGTAATTTGACAATTGATTAACTTGTGAGTTTATACTTTGTTGCAAGAATTGTTGTAACATAATTAATATGGTATTAGAGCCATGATAGGATGAAGCGCAATTCTTCAAAAACATGATTTTTGATGGATCTTGAATGCAAAATTGAGCAAAAGTTCAAATTCCAACATTGCACCAGAAGCAAAAGGTTTACCACTTAATACCCCAAGTTATGGAATTGTTGATTAAGCTTGCTTGATCAATTATGCTGGGTGTGATGAAAACCTGAAATGTGTAAGCTGCTTGACCTTACAGCAATTTATTGTGTTGATTGCAGGTTTTTATAGGTTCTTTGCATTCGCTACAGTAGCTCCATCACTAATTCTCTAGATCTCCCCACCTCTTTCAATTACCATCAATGGAAGGAAGATATGGACATTGACCTCCATTCAATAGGGCTCTACCAGGTCACAATGAACATAGAATTAGAGCCTAATGCTGCTGTAGAGAACATAAAATACTGGGATAAACTAGATGATGCCTATGGATTCCTATGTTTTTCCATCTCCAAATATATTCTTTTCCACATCTCGGGATTGACTAATCCAAATGATATTTTGGATCATCTCGCTTCCTTGTTTAAGAAACAAGATGATCTTCAAATCTATCAGCTTGAGAACTAGTTGATCTCCCTGACTCCAAGTAGCTCTAAATCCATGAATAATTTTTTCACAAAATTCAAACATTTGGTGCTCTAGATAAAGCAGTGTAAGGTGGAGAAGGAACATGACCAACTGATCTTAGCTATCCTCTCCAAATTGGGTCCAGACTATTCCATCTTTGTTTCATCATTCCACATGGGGAAGCTAACAACCCCAAACTGGAAAATTCCTTCTCTTTATGTCTTCATCAAAACCCTTACAAATGAGCATGATAAGCTTATTCATATGGGGATCCTTAGATCCTCAAAATATCAAGATTTTTTTTCTTCAGGGACAAAATATTCGAAGGGAAAAGGGAAGCAGAAGAATCCAAAGGATAAAGTGGATGCTCCAAATTCTAAAGAAAAGAACTAGCATGAGGATCCTTTCAACTCAAAGAAACAAAAGAACAAAGGACATCAAGGAAAGGAGAAATTCAAGTGTTCTTACTGCAGGAAGGGATTCCACCCTGAGCATGCCCGCATGAAGAAGAAAATTAATGAAATGACTTCTCTCCTCAAGACAAATAATATCAATCTCCATGAGAACCTTTGAAGGAGAGATAATCAAGATCGCAATACCCAACAAGAAAGAGGTCATGCTCTCATGGAAAGCACCTTGAATCACACAGCTCTGATCATAGACTCTAGAGCTTCAAATCACATGCTGGAAATTAGATATTCTTTTTCCTCCATGGACACCAAAAACAGCATCCCCATCCACATGGGAGATGATTCCACCATCATTTTGAAAGGACAATGTACAGTAAATATTGAACATGACACTTTTTTCAATGTTATGTATGTACCCTCTCTGGCCTCCAACATATTGAGTGTATATAAAATGACTCATACTATAGTGACCAAGATATTAAAATTGAGCCCCAATTATGTGGAAATCAATGATATTTCATCTAGAAAATGTGTTGCAAAAGGCCTCACAAACCATCATGCAAAAGCCTATGAGTTTTCCCATTTTCTGGCGGATGCAAATCGCACTGCTCTTCTGACTCATGGAAATGAGGTCAGAAGACTATGGAATGAGAGATTTGGTCATTTAAATTTTAATTACTTGCAACAACTTCATAAAAATTCCATGTTTGAAGGCCCCCCAACAATCATATCTACCAAAATAATTTGGAAGGGTTGTGTTGTGGGAAAACACCCTGAGCATAAGTTTGATCAGGGGAAGGCTTGTTGTACATCAAGTATCTTGGGGCTGGTGCATTATGATATCAGTATACCAATGTCCATCACACCCATGAATGGATATTGGTATGTAATCACCTTCATATATTATTTTTCTAGATACACTTGGGTGTTTTTCATTAAGAAAAAGTCAGAAGTTTTAGAAAAATTCATAGAATTGAAGGCACTGGTTGAGAATGCATATGGTAAAAAGATTAAATATATGATATATGATAATGGAGGAGAATATATCAGTAATAAATTTCTGCAAATATGTTCATACTGTGTAATCAAGATCCAACATTCCATTCCCTACACCCCTTAGCAAATGGTGGCGGAAAGGAAAAACCGCTCTCTCAAGGAGATGACCACATGCATGCTAGAACCAAAAGGATTGGTTGACAATTTGTGGAATGAGGCCATGAATGTTGTTGCACACATTTAGAACAGAGTACCTCACTCCTCTATGAAAGCTAAGACACCTTTCGAAACCTTTTTTGGACACAAGCTGAATGTGTCAAATTATAGGGTGTTTGTGTCCACTACATGGGGAAATATTTGCAACCACAAAGTGTTGAATGTTTTTTATTGGATATCCTGAAGAATATAAAATATTAAAGCTTATGAATATCAAAACAAAGAAAATTTTCATTGAAATAAGTGTTCAATTTGATGAGCCTCTCCAAGAGGTAGAGCTTATTGAAGAAACTTTTGCTCATTTTCCTGCTTGTTCGGCTAACAATTTGGGTGATAAAAGTGGGAGTGATGACTTTGATTTTTCAGAACTGATATATGATATTAGTGAGAAATAAATTTCATATTCAGAATCATATTCTGAAATACAAACAAATCTCCCAACTTGGGACAAGAAGACACTTTCTTCCGCCGGGGAAAACATTGGAAATCCTACTGATCCAAGAAGAACCCGATTTGAATGTCAAAGAGTAGGTATTGCACTCTCTTTCCATGATGATCTACTATTTGAGACCTATTACTTAATTATTGGGTTATATCCTAATTATTACTACCATTCTTAGAAAAATCTGATATGGCAAGCTTCCATGGACGAAGAGTTTAAGTCTCTTTGGAAAAATGCTACGTGGGAGTTACTTTCCATTCCACCAGGGAGGAAATTAGTTCAATGCAAGTGGGTGTTTTGGAAAAAGGTTTCTGCTGATGGAACAACTTGAAAATAAGGAAGTTCTTGTTGAAAAATGGTTCTCCTAGGTCCAAGTAGTGGACTACCATGAGACCTTTTCACCAATGGCAAAGATGGACTCAATCCTCCTAGTTTTGACAATTTATGCATCTAAGCACTAGGAGGTGCATCATATGGCTGTTAAGAGTTCCTTTATACATGTAGATATTCATGAGGAGATATACATAAATCAGCATGAGGGATACATTTTAGATCCTACTTTTGTTTTCTAATTGCAAAAGTCTTTATATGGGTTGAAATAGGCCCCAAGATCATGGTATGCCAAGATGAGTGCATTTCTGCTTTCACAAAACTTCCAAAGGTGTAAGTCTAATCTGAATGTTTATCTACATAATTATGATGGTCATTTGCTTATAATTGTTTTAAATTTTGATGATCTCTTGATTATTGGTATCACACTTGATTCTATTTCATTTATAAAAACTACCCTCCATGATGCATTTGAGATGAGCGATTTGGGCTTGCTGAAATAGTTTCTGGGGCTTGAAATTGAATTTTTTTTTGATGGGATAATGGCAACTCAGTATAAATACATTCCAAACCTGTTAGTGAAGTTTAAAATGGCTAATTGTAAGGTTGATCCATTCCCTTTGCTCTCAGAAGTCAGCCTTGAAGAGGGAAAAAACACTCCACCCATGGATTACACTATCTACCGCTAGTTGATTGGTAGCTTGCTTTACTTGAATCATTCACGACCTAATATAAGTTATGTTGTGAATGTTGTATCAAGTTACATGCAGAATCCTCATGGCCTACATTGGAAGGAATCCAAGAGGATCCTTCAGTATATTTAGGGCATAAGATCCTACGACATTCACTTTGTTGTAGATTCAGAGCTAGAGTTCGTTGGATATACAGATTTAGATTAGGAAAGAGATTCTATTGATGCAAAGTCCACTTTTGAGTTTTTTTTTATGTTTGATTGTGGCCCCATTTTCTGTTCTAGAAAAAAGCAAGGGACCATTGCATTGTCTTCAGTAGAGGCCGAGTACAGGGAAGCAATGAATGCTTGCATCCAAGCTGTTTGGTTGCAAGGCATTCTTTCAAAGTTAGAGATTGGTAGTACTTTGTCCATAGTCATATTTTGTGAAAATCAAAGTACTATTGAGATCTCCACATATCCAATTACCATGAATAGGACCAAACATATAGAGGTTCACATGCTCTACATCAAGGAGTTGGTGCATGATAGGACCATAGTTCTGCAATACTGCCCTACAGTGGTGAATGAATGGAGATGTTATCAATACACAGTGATGCCATTTGGATTGAATAATGCACCTACAATATTCTTCAGGATTGTAGTTCTTGTGTTCAAGGATTTTATTCATAAGTTTATGGCAGTTTACATGGATGACTGGCATGTGGAGTGGTGATAACTAGTTGATGCGAATGACGTATCAAACATCACAATAGGTCCACTAGATGATTCTTTGGTGGATATTGTGCCAGACCAAAAGAGTGAGAAATATTCGGATGAAGCATCGACAAGAATCCCAATGGATTCAGAAACAGAGTGGAGGTTGGAGGAATCCAAAAGAAAGAGGAGACAAGAGCAAGGAGAGTCCAACGACACAACACCAATGGTAGATTCATAGGATGACCTCATTATTGCGACTATTACAATGATAGCAACTACAAGCGAAGCTCCATTGAAGAAACAATCTACTAAAGGATTTAAAGTGGTAAACACTCAAATGAGTTCTTTAGTTGATGCAATTTTGTAGAGGGTGTCCGAAGAAAACATTTTGTGGAAGGACAGAGAGGTAAGCATGGGGAAGCGGTTCCAGACTGTACAGATTCCACCACATGCGATTGATACAGATAGTGAGAATGTCAATGCCTCACTTTAGCAATTTTAGGAGCTCGCATTGGATGTCAATGAACTATCAATTCAAAAATTGGTTCAATTGCAGAGGGTTGCAAGTCAAGAGTTGGTTGACCGAGACTAGATCATCGACAATCAACTTTTGAGGTCATAGGAGCAAGAGGAAGGAACAAATATCTGCTCATAGGCCATTTAATGCCAAGGAACAGATATTTGGGGAAAATAACTATGTTTTTCATACAATGTGGTAAGATTAATTATAATAAATTAATGAAAACCAATCGATAGTAAATTATCTCTCTTATAGAAAACAATATCCAAGCAATTCATAATTATTATGTAAGTGAAACTTTGATGCACAGCCAATTTTAACAAATTTTCAAATTAACAAATTTATAACGCATTTTAAAATATCAATGAAAATCAAAGGATAACAACGAAATAACATCACTACAAGGATGTTTGAGGATGAATGTAATATTTAAATGCCATATAATGTTGCATGATTATTAAGTATGTGTGGCATAAACGCACATTTGATTTCCTTTAAAATATATTTATTATATTATAAACTCTAAATTTTTTATTAAACCTTTTTGTTATTAGAGTTTTTTTTTTTAAATATTGAAAACAATTGTACCAATGAATATACAAATTAAGCATGTTACTCCAAACATTTTAGTATTTATATATCTTATATAACTAATCTTAAATTTAGTTAAATTTATTATTATACAATGATTTTATGTAAACCTAACAAACTATGTGTCAAACTATTATTGTTTTCAGCCTCTAGTCATATTTCCTTTTCACATTATCATAAATGAATTAATAATTATTATGGAAATAAGATGTTTGTTTATATTTTCCAAATGTATAAACCAATATGTCAAAACCTGTATTATTAAATATAATAAAATAATCATTTCCTATTTGGTGGTGAAGTAATGGGTTTGATAAATATAATATTGCAAGGAAATTTGCACTTTTAATGCAAAGGAAAGGGTATTTTAAGCATGAATTTGAATAACAAGTACCTTTTTCAAATAGGTGATGGTATATTTATATTTTAACAAATAAAAAAATTAGGCCTTTTGAAAATGACGATGATCTAAAAACTCTATTTTTAACCATTTATAAAGATCATATTGTTTTATTTATAAGAAAAATTAAACATTGATTTGGACAGTAAAGAAAAAATACATACTAAGATGAGTGTTACCGTGGATTTAAGAAGTTGTATCAGGTAGGTAATTTCATGTGACTAATGATGAGTATTTATGTATTAAAGTCGATATTTTCATCTATTTGATAGAGGGGCATTACAAATAAGTTAATATAGTCATATGTCATCTCACATCATGTAATTGATAGAGGGGCATTACAAACTAGCAATTGCCTCTAATGGTGCAACTGGACATTGTTAGAAAATATGGTAGTTTAAAATGTAATCTTTATTATGCATATCTATCATGGAAGCTAAAAATTGCGTATAAGGGAAATCATAGAAAAATTTACATATGGAGAACTAATTGTAACAAAGGTGTAAATAAGTCTTAGAGATGGAAAAACCAACACAATGTTTGGATTTGAAGTGAAACCATGAACTCCATCCTATTAGGACCATATAAAATAAAACTCCCTTCCCTTCTAATTTGAAATAAACCAGTGGCCTCCATCCCATTAAGTTGATATCGAACAAAATCCTTCCTGGCCTACATTTTGCATTGTTATTATTGTCTATAAAAAAAAAATTTGTATGGATATTGTTTTTTTTTCTTGTATTATATATAAATATGAACCATAACCTAATAAATTCTCTAAAGAAAATTTGTAAAAAGAGTGTAATGACTTCAATTACTTTAAAAAATAATTGTT
Source organism: Pseudotsuga menziesii (assembly GCA_001517045.1). NCBI lineage: Eukaryota > Viridiplantae > Streptophyta > Pinopsida > Pinales > Pinaceae > Pseudotsuga > Pseudotsuga menziesii. The sequence continues at coordinate 28,066 of LPNX011070224.1, read as the reverse complement.
TTTTTAAATAGAGTTTGGATAATTATAATCTTACAAAAAATATGGCTATGATGATCATGGAGGTATTAACGTATGATACCAACATTGGTTTATGTTTGAGACAAACATTGGTTTATAAAACCTTAAAAAACGTAAGAAATAATCATCCCCATTCATTTCGTTGATTATGATGATGACTTAGATCATCATCATTTTCATCATCATCATCAGCAGCAACAGCAACACCATTATCATCATCATAGCCATTTAATCACATCATCATCATCCTAATTGAATTTTTCATCATCATCGTCCTCATTGTACAAATCAACTTTCAATAAGATTCCATTTGATATGAGTCATCAGACAAGTATAAATTCCATTTTCCGTAGCCTCTTGTATATATGTTATGCAATAAAGCATATCCTCTGAGCCAATGAACAAAACAAATGAAAACCTTAGATTAAGTTATCAAGAATCCAATGGAAGAATAATAAGGGGATTCAATACCCTAATCTTGGGATTATTAATGACATGTTATAATTGGAACCGATACTTGATGAGGATTTTTTATATAATGATATAATAAAATGTGTCATGAAAGTTATATAGTGTCAAGCAGTCTACACTCTAACCAAATTATGAGTTCCAAGGAGAAGAATTGATTCTATATTTAAAGAAAAATAATCAATTTCACCACTATGTGCATTATCTTGATCAATTCCCCAATGATAATTTGGGAATGAAGGAGGGAAAAGGCCCCTCCAACTAGGCCCCATTTGAAGTTGCAAAGGAAGAATATACAAAAGAGGAAAACCCTAAGGTTGTGGGGAAAATACAAAAAGAGTCTCGTATGAATTAATATTTATCAATAAATAGCATCATTGTAGTCACTAATGTTACCACTCAAAGTAACACTCCAGTTATACAACTCTAAACGCAAGTGTAACCTTAAGGGAACTAACAAGGGATGACCATTGTCATCACAACAATCCCCTTTATCACTTTGAGTCAAGTCTCCTTTGACACGAGAAGGAATCCCTGGAATACAATCGCTAAAGACATGACATGGAGACTCAAGATGATATGAATAGTTATCTTTATCAAAATGAAAATTGTAATATAGGACAATAAAGTAAATTTAGGATAGACACTAGTTCCAATCTAGCTTAGGAAAATGGATTCAGAGAAGAAAACCAAGAGGGTTGAAAATTATATGAAAGAGGATAGTGATAAGTGCCATTAAAATGTGCTAAATCTTAGTTATGAATGACAAATAATATTTCTATAACTAAATATTTTGGGGCCATTATATAAGGTTTTCTATTTATGTGCATGCTTAACACATAAAGGGTGATCTTACTTCAATTTGGAAACATTATGCAACCTTTAAAATTAATGACATAACATAAAGGATTCTGGCGCTATTCTAGGAATTATACCTAGCTCTATACTTACCGCTATGTTGGATGTTGTCCAGGAACAATTCTTGAATCTATTCCTTTATATATACCTAGTTCTATGGTTGGCCCCTTTCCTAGGGAAATTCCTATTGCAGTACCTTCCAAAATTCCTATCGAAATTCCTCATGCTATGTCTAGATCTATACCTAGAATTATGCCTAGTGCAATCCCTAGCACAATTCCTTCTGAAATTTATGGCTATTTTCCTAGCACAAATTTTGGTGCTAATTATGAAAATATGATTCACAACACTATCTAGGAGCTAAGGGAATCCTCACAATTCAATATTATTCACAAACTATGCAAAAAACTAGTAAAGAGAACAAAATTTTCACACATATGGTTCCAATAACTTAATTGTCTATTAATGTACATCATGAAAATATGTGTGGTAGATATTTATAATAAAATGGGAGAAAATCATTAGCATTAGGAGGAAAATTGGTTGCATACATGTGGCAGGTTTAGATTGGACCTCAAACCTCCCTCAGTTGACCAATAAGCTCCCAAACCACCTCAAACGGTAACGAATGACCATTTGAACATGGGTGAAGCATTCTAGGACATAAATGAGGGTATGATAGGCATAGTGGAGTGCATGCATGAGTGGGAATGGCCTTAGTCATCATTTAATGGTCCAAAAGAGCCAAAAACCACCTAAATACATGCATGTGTGCCTTTGGTCAAACCAGTTCCCTATTTTAAGGAGTAGGAGCACCCCAAGGACTCAAATTTCATAAATGAGGGCTTTCATGCTCTTATTTGACCAAAAATAGGGCGCTTGGGTGAATTAATGATTCCAAAACCCCCATATACCTTGCTAAACCAACATAACCAATGTGTGGACCATATGACATAAGTACAAGATAATTGAAAATGTATCCTAGGTGTATTATCATGGTACCAATTTATATTAATTCTCTAACACCCCCCCTTAATCCGGACTTAGTACAAATTATACCATATTATAAAGGCCTTGGAAACTAAGGCTCAAGTTGCCTCTTACAAAACATGATCTGTCGATGTAAAAAGGAGGAAAGAGGAAAAATCTCAAGGGGAAATACTCCCTCAAGAATGGACATTACACAAGCATGATCAAAATTTCTTCAATATGTATTATTTTTCACTGGATGAGATGAATGAAAAAATTCTTGGTGATATACTTCATGAATATGTTGTGGATGCCATGATCATCATGCATTAATGCATCAATGTGTTGTAGAAAAAGAACATGTGGAGAGGCCCCTTGAAGGTCATCATTTGTTGATGGAGGATCATCATAAGAATGTGTTTTTCTGCTTCCATACTTTGATTTGGAATCATATCAATAATGGAAAATATATCTTTGCAAACTCTTTCCTAAAAAGCACCAAAAGACTCAACAAAAACAGCTTCATGTGTAGCTACCATATCATGAATTAAACCATGAATCCTCTTCTCAACTTGATGAAGCACCTTCATAAATATCTAAAAAAGATCATGATTCTTCTGAAATATCAAAATAGAGATCATATACAGAAAAAAATATCAGAGATATAGTGTCTCCATGAGTGACTGGGTCCATAGTGGGAAAAGAGTGGGCAACTAGATCACACTGACAGTTGAGCGAACTTGGATGGTATGGAGATTTGAAATTTGAACCATAGGTGGTGAGATCAAGTACAGAAATGTGGAATAGTGGTACCATGAAGTCCAATGACATGTATTTCCAACCAATGAATTATATACAAGACATAAAAACAACATACACAAGTAACATAGTATTGGAAACAATGCAATTTTGATATTTTCCAACTAGCGAACTTGAGGGTTGTTGGGTATTTTGGGAATCAAATGGTTTTGGAAATGATTTTATGACTATCATAACCTATATATAATATTGTATATCATCTTCATAATCATAATAATAATTATATGAATGGAGTGGGAAATATCTTTCAGAAGACAAGTCAAAACTAGTGAAAAATGACTAGATTTTGGAGGAATCTTTGGTGAATTGTTTGGGATTTCTTCCAAGGAAGGGATGGAGGTTTTAGAATCTGATATGTGAAAATTTAAATTAAAAACAAATATATCTGAAGCAGAGACATGGTAAATAGGTTTCTCCCTATCACCCAAAGCATACAAGCACTTACCATCTTCTCGCTCCAAGGAGAGCTTGCGCTCCTCTCTTCTTGCAAAATATGGAACATCAATAATTTTTTCTTCAAGGAGCTTGGTCATGATGTCCATATTTATTCTGAAGAAATATTTTTCATGATGTGAACCTCTACAATAATCACATTTGGTATTCTCTCTCTTCCTCTTCATCCTCTTAGATTGTGAATCCTCGTCAGTTGAACTTGAGCTTTCCACATTTGAATGCTTATATCCTTCACTCTTTTCTACTTCAAATCCTTGGATTTATTCTTTCATTTGGATTAATTCAAAACAAAACCAGCAAGGTGTTGATCCTTAGTGTATTTGATGGTACCCATTTGAACTAATTTGTCTTGTTCTTGATTCAAAGATTCCATGAACTCTTCTAGTGGAGGCATTCTCTGATTTCGAACTGTCATCTTGCTTGAATGGAATGTCGAGACAAATACATAATAATTAGGCCTTGGATTTGAAAGGATAGACAATACCATATTCTCATATTTCTTCTCAATTCCACATTGTTTTAGCTGAAGCACCAACGATTTGAACTTTGTGAAGAAATCCTAGATCGTCTCAAAGTGAGATGGGAACAATAACATCAACTCATTTTAAAGTTGTTGGCCTCTCATCTCATCAGTATTCCCATATAGTGAATCGATATTGAGCCAAAATTCATTGGGTGTGATAATATTGTCTACAAGGAAGAGAAGATCCCTCTAAATATTGAGACAAAGCATCTTGAATTCCTCATTTAATCTGTTGAAGTACTTCGATTTTTCCACAACAGAGTTAGGCTTGGTCTCAGTTCCCATGGTGACTCTGTACAAGAATTTTGACCTCAGATAGATCACCATTTCATCCTTCCATTCAAAATATTTGAATGGGGTAATCAATACATGAGTTTTCTCCATTACTTCTTATGCACTAAGTGACAGAAACATAGGATGTACCTGCAATGCAAACACTCAATTTTTTTTCGGGAAAATACCCTTAAAAATAACTAAAACAATCTGGATTTGATTTGCAACTCCAAATATATCTAATACCATGTGAAAATATTATTTACAACAATATCTAGGAGCTAATGGAATCCTCATAATTCAATATTATTCACAAGCTATGGGGAAAACTAGTAAAGAGAGAAAAATTAACACACATAGATGGTGGCGATAACTAAATTTAATATTATTGTACATAATGTAAATATGTATGGTACATATTTATAATACAATGGGATAAAATCCTTATTCTTAGGAGGAAAATTGGTGGCATACATGTGGCAGGCTTAGATTGGACCTCAAACTTCCCTAGGTTGACCACTAAGCACCGAAACCACCTCAAATGGTAATGAATGGCCATTTGAATGTGGGTGAAGAATTCTAGGACATAAATGAGGGTAGTGTTAGGGTACACAGGGTACTCCCAAAGGACCAAACACAAGGAGCAACCACTTTACACAAATGAATCACATATCAATACACCAATGTTTGTCACGTGGTTAAATCCCTCGAGAGGGAAACAGTCCATGACCCCAGCCAAATAACTACTTGGAGCAATTTATTATGCAAAATAAAGAAATTTACATGAGCTTCTCATAATCAATCAACTACCCAAGGACCCTCTATGCTCTTTAAATAGAGATCATAGACCAATCGGGTGTTAAGCCACGGATCAATGGTAGGTATGATCTAAGAGAAGTTGAACTGTCGGATCACTCTATGTCTAGAACATATCATGACCATCAGATTAGAATATTTACAAATGCATACTAATGCATACTAAATAAACACACGTTTACCTAATCGATATATTACACAAGTTGATCTTAACTAACTCCTAAGTGTTTAAATATCCTAACATCCTCCCTGGTTTTTTTTTTTTGTTGGCAAAGTGGTAGAACCCCCCTGACTAGTAGGGATTCCATTGGATAAGTAACCATGAACCAAGGGCATCTAAGTCATCAAAATCACTTGGGGATCACACCCAGCCTAGACCGCACCAACCCTTAACATGGTTGTATTTTTTGGTATCTGAAGGGAAAGAACAAGGCGAATGTCAAGTCTGTCTTTTTACATGGTGATTTACAGGAGGAAATTTACATGGAACAACCTCCTGGATATGCTTAGGATAACTCAAGACTTCTCTGTCTCCTTAATAAATCCTTATATGGCCTTAAGAAATCTCTTAGAGCTTGGTATGCCAAAATGGATAGGTTTCTCCTTGACATTGGTTTTTCTAGATGCCACTCTGACCCCAATGTCGATACTAAGAAAGTAGGAAACCATCTCATCATCCTTGTTCTTTATGTTGATGATCTTATCCTTACTAGTAGTGACCCTAAACTTAGAACCCATGTGAAACCCAGTCTTAAGCAAAATTTTGAAATGTCATACTTAGGAAATTTGCATTATTTTCTTGGTCTCCAAGTCTTGCAAACCAAAGAAGGAATCTTTATTTCCTAGTCTAAGTATGCTTGTGACCTACTTCGTCACTTCCACATGGAAGATTGTAAACCAACCCGTTCTCCCTTCCATTATGGAGTCAAAATTTCTACCACTTGTACTTCCCCTGAATTAGATGCCACCTTGTATCATCAGCTTGTTTGTATCCTTTTATACTTGACTCATTCCCATCCTGACCTTTCCTTTGTCGTTGGTCGTGTTGCTTGTTATATCCAAACTCCTCATGAAAGTCAATGGAAAGAAGAAAAAATAATACTTCGATATATTCGAGGTACAATTCAGTTTGGAATTCATTACAGTATAGAGGGGAAACCTTTGTTGGTTGGTTTCACTGATTCAGATTGGGCTAGCGATCCTGATGATCGAAAGCCTATTGCAGGTTATGTTTTCAGTCTGGGATCTAGACCTGTCACTTGGGCTTGTAAGAAACAACAAGATCTTGCTCTTTATTCAGTAGAAGCAAAATATCAAGCCATAGTTAATTCCAGTCAGGAAGCTTTATGGCTTCGACAGATACTTTTAGAGTTTGGATTCGAGCAGCACCATCCTACTCCACTTTGGTGCGACAATCAAAGTGACATCAAGCTTTCCAAAGATATAGTTCTACATCAATGCAGCAAAGACATTGAACTACACATGCAATTCATTAGAAATCTTGTTCATGATCATGTTCTTGAAATGCTCTATTGCCCTACAGATGATCAAGTTGCAGACATCTTCACCAAGTCTCTTACAAAAGCGAAGTTTTCTAAACTTTGGTCTATGTTAGGAGTTTAGGAATGTGTCCTTAAGGGGGGATAGGATCTAATGCCTCCTTCATTCTCCTAATAGTGTCACTTTTGTAAATCCTTTAATCCTATCCCAAGTTGTTCTTAAGGGGGGATGTTAGGATATTTAGACACTTAGGAGTTAGTTAAGATCAAATTTTGTAATATATCCGTTAGGTAAGAGTGTGTTTCTTTAGTATGCATTAGCAAGCATTTGTAAATATTCTAATCTGACGGTCACGATATGTTCTAGACATAGAGTGATCCAACGGTTCAACTTCTCTTAGATCATACCTACCATTGATCTGTGGCTTAACACCCGATTGGTCTATGATCTCTATTTAAAGAGCATAGAGGGTCCTTGGCTAGTTGATCGATTATGAGAAGCTCATGTAACTTTCTTTCTTTTGCATAGTAAATTGTTCCAAGTAGCTATTTGGATGGGGCCGTGGAATGTTTCCCTCTCGAGGGTTTTAACCACGTGGCAAACATTGGTGTATTGATCTGTGATTCATTTGTGTGAAGTGGTTTCTCTTGGTGTTCAGTCCTTTGGGAGTACCTTGTGTACCCTAATAGGTAGGATAGGTGTGGTGGAGTCCATGGGTGAGTGCGAGTGGCTCTAGGAAACATTTAGTGGTCCAAAAGGGCAAAAAAACACCTTAATGCATGCATGGGTGCCTCTAGCCAAAATAGTTCTTTGTTTTAAGGAGTAGGAGCACCCCAAGGACTTAAATTTCATAAATGAAGGTTCTCATGCTCTTATTTGACAAAAAATAGGAAGCTTGAGTGCATTAATGAGTCCAAAACCCACATATACCTTGCTATACCAACATAACCAAGGTGTGGACCATATGACATAAGTACAAGACAAATGAAAATGTATCCTAGGTGTATGATCATGGTAATAAGGTGGATTAATTCTCTAACACTAATGTTGGTGTCAGAATTTTTTTTAACATAATTCCTAGCTCTAATCTTAGTGCAATTCCTGGTGCGATTCCTTTTTAAATTTCTAGCATTTGTTCAAGTGTGATACCTAGCTCTATACTTGGTGTTATGTTGAATTTTTTCTAGGCACAATTCCTAGCTCTATACTTGGTGCTTTGACGGATGTTTTCCTAGTGAAATTCATGGCATGATTTTTGGCAGTAACCCTAGATCAATATATGGTGCTATGCTTGGTGCTATTATGGACATTTTTTTGGAGGTTATTCTAGGTGTTACATGGGATGTTATTTTGGACGTTAATTGTAAATTTATTGAATTATTCCAAGAGTTATACCTGGATCTATACCTAGCTCTATGTTGGATGTTTTCTAGGTGCAATTCCTAGCTCTATACTTGGTGCAATGTCAGATGTTTTCCTAGAGAAATTCATGGTGCTAACCCTTGCTCAATATATGGTGTTATTCTTGGTGTTATTGTGGACATTTCTTTGGAGGATATTCTGGGCGCTATATGGGATGTTATTTTGGACATTAATTGGGACGCTAATAGGGACACTAATTGGGATGCTAATTAGAATCCAAAATAGCACCAACGTTTAAAAAATGATGTTAATAACTCCATTAAAAATGTTGACCCGTGGAAAATTTTCCACTTTGTCCAAAAAATGATGAAAATGCACGAAAAGTGATAGTGGATGCTTAAAAGGAAGATAAAAGAGATGTTAATCATAGGGTTTTGTTATAGTGTGTGTATTAATTATTTTTCCATCTTATCATATCATACTCAAAATAATTATTCCATACATAATGATGATCAAATGTATTACCCCAGGACATATAGTCATATGCTAAATCAATTCACTCTAGGGGTAGTTAAGGCCTCAAGGAGATTTATAACAATTAGTGACCATGGCTAGCAATATATCACATAGTATAACCACCTCAACAAATGGATGTCTATATTCTTAATACAATTCAATACTTTAATCTGGATACAACACAAGATCATCTCCACAATAAGAGATCCATTCTCATAGGATACCTTCTATGGGAATACTTGACTTGATATTACTCACAAGACTCATCTTGATATTACTCACAAGATTTACAATACAACATCACCACCTCGTTCATATGAGGATACATAGGACACTATATGACTCACAAGTCTTACTTGATATTACTCATAAGTTCGGAGAAAATATTCCTAACATTAATAATATATATATATATATATATATATATATATGAGATTATAATATAAAGCTATTATTTTTTAATATTTTATGCATTTCTTTAAATTCAAATTATTTTATTTATAAATAATTTTAAGATTATTTTTTTTTTAATTTTTTTATAAAAATAAAATAATTTTTAATTAAAATGATAATAATGATAGAAGATATTCTTGGAAAAAAAATTAATATCTAATTATAATTTATTTTTAATTTTTTTATTATATATAAATTATTTATAGTAATATGTCTAATTTATAATTTTTATCAATCTATTTTAAATTTATATAAAATTAATAATAATTATTTAGAAATTTCAAAAATCCAATATTTTTTAATAGGTAAGTTAATCATTTTCATTAATAATATTGTTTTTCATCTATAATAATAAATGTTTTATAATAAATAAAATCAAACATAAATTTTAAGAGGTAGGTCTACTATCTTCATCAACACAATATTGTTATTGTTTAGGATGTTAGATAACAATTTTATTGGATGGACTAACTATCTTAATAAAAAAGATATTCTTTTATTAAATATTTATATTAAATTTCTATATTTATATTTAAATTGAATGTATTCTAAATCATGTCTAAGTAATGAAGTATATGTTTATTTTTATCTAACTCATTTAAGTTCCTATGTCCTTAAATTATATATGTCATAATAATGAAGGTTGTGTGTAATTTATTTAAGTTTACTTTCTCTTTATAAATTGGATTTTGGATTACTAATATAAAATGATTTTAGTATATCTTCTTAAGCTAAACTTAATAATAAATAAATTAAGAAATCTTTAAGAAATTAATAATTAAGAAATTAGGAAAGCCTTAGCCGTGCACCCACCCCATTAATTGTGCCTAAACATATCACGTGCGCGTTTTGCTTATACAAATCGCATACGCGTTTTGACTCTATATAACGTGTGTGCATTTTGGGACTGTTAAAACAGTGAATTGTCTTTGTCCAAGAGCAACTTCACTCTGTTTTTATGAAAATTCCGATTAGCGCGCATTTTTTTTCAAGAGCACAAGCCTGCCTGTGGAAATATTCACAATCTACACATTCTCCATCATTCTTTTTGTTATGAAGGTGCAGCATTGAGGACATCTTTCATGGTGCAAGTGTGTATCACTTTACCAACTTAATCATTGGTACAAACCTCCAGGTACGAACAATGCCTAGTTAGAATTCAATGAAGGTACGCTACTTCTTATTGGATACAAAGCATGAGAGACTAATGGAGACCATCATTATAAGAGATGATCTGGAGGGATTGGTTGTATGATAATAGGCGAGATCTAGCATGATGAGGTATGTATCATTATTGTAATTTTTCCATGTATGTTTCCTATGAATATGTCAATTTTGTGTTCTTGTACGCTACTTCTTACCGGATACATAGCACGAGAGACTAATGGAGACCATCATTATAAGAGATGATCCAGAGGCCTTGGTTGTATGATATTATGTGGGATCTAGCATGATGAGGTATGTATCATAATTTTAATTTTCCCATGTATGTTTCTTATGAATATGTCAATTTTGTGTTCTTGTACGCTACTTCTTACCGGATACATAGCACGAGAGACTAATGGAGACCATCATTATAAGAGATGATCCAGAGGCCTTGGTTGTATGATATTAGGTGGGATCTAGCACGATGAGGTATGTATCATAATTTTAATTTTCCCATGTATGTTTCTTATGAATATGTCAATTTTTTGTTCTTGATATGCAAAATTTTCCATAATGTTGTTTATAAATATGCCAAAAATTCTCTTGTATGTCAAGTTAATGAACATGCCAAATTTTATGTATGATCAATAAACCATATATATCAATCATATGAACATTTCAAGATCACATTCACATGATATAAATAACATTAGAATACATACATGTACCTCTGTAGGTCATACCTATCAAAGTTCTTTGTAGGCTCTCTTATAGAACTAAAACCCTAATTTTTCAAGTAGGTAATATTGTCAATGTTTTCAGCCGATATATACAACTAGGATGATGGAAACAAGATGCTGAAATGATAAACTTATGTTTTAAGGCTTGTATAATTTCCTTATTGACAGCTCACCTCTACTTAAAAGATAATAAAATATAATAAGAGATTTGGGCCAAAGCTGGACAATGCATTTCATGCCAACGAAGGCCAAACTTGGAAAACCCTATCCCTAACTGGGCTTTATTGTTTAACATGCATGGCCCATAACCATAACCATACCTAGGAAAACCTAATCCTAAACCTAATATTATCTTACTGTCACAACTCAATTCGAATCACTCTAATGTCTAACTCAACTTTTTCAAATCCGGTGGACTTATGCTTCAAATCATGTTGATTCATGAAGTTGACTTTAGTGTGCATGTACTAAGATCATTGAAACCTTTAAATATAATAGTTTTTTCATATTTTATTTATGTAATTAAAATAAACATTTCAAGAAATATTAATATAAGATGTTATTGCTTAGGCAATCATACTTATAGATGAAGCATTTTTTTCACTTGTTAAGAGTTTTTGTTCAAATACTCAGCCTTCATTCTTTAGATTTCATTTTTTATTCCAAAAATCAATTCAAACTTTTTGCACTATTCTATCATGATGGCATTTGATTTTTACTATGGACAAAATTATATATATACCATAAATACTATGGTTCATTGATGCCATGATGTCTTGTATCATTTACAAAATATCTTGCAATGCTTGCAGTTGCACAATGAAAATATTTAACATCAAAAACAATATTAGACTATTGATACACATGATATATATTTCATATGAAAAGGCATTGCGAATAGTCCTTAGTTTAATTATGGTCATTATTAATGTTTGTATATTGAAAACATTAATGTGTTTCAATCAAGTAAACACTTTTACACCATACATTTGAAATCCCACTTGGCATTTGTGTTTGCAAGTATATGATACCTAGTACATTCTTATGATGCAAGTGCAAAGTAACATGAAAATGTGATATACCTTGGATATTTATTAATTGGTCTCAATGCAATACATTGTATTATGGTTTAAATTTGGTGATTTACATCCCATATTTCCTCCTAACAAAGCTTTTTCCTATAGACACATGATTATGATTGGAATGTTTTCTGGATTTTCAAGAATGGGAATGAATGTCATGCAATATTGAATTATAATGATGGAAACATAATTGGGATTTGAGGTTTTTACTAAACAATCAAATGCTTGGCACTTGGCCCCTCATATGGCCTACCTTTCTCCCACATTTAATATTACATGAACCTAATTTATTTGATGTGATCCATTGATTTGGATCATTTTAGTTTTCTAAAAAGGCTATAGTTCAATGTAAGCAATTTCTTATTGTAATTAAATACTAAATTATAATATTTAATAATCAGTTCTATGCACTTTTCAAGCGTTCCCACATAACACATGCCTAAACATGTTTGCACGACCCACCGGAAGCCCTTTTTTATGCCTAGTTTCCATTCTATGCCCCGAGTAGGGATTCGACAGGTGTCCCTGAAAGCCTGTAGGAGGTGGGATTCAATGTGCCACAGAATCATGACCATTTCTCAGATCAACGAACCATCGGCTCCGTTGGATTCAGGACATCAGGATAGTGCTAGGGTGGCCCTCTAATCTAGTTCCATGGAGAAGAGACCATTATTTTGGTCAATTTTGGAAACTAGGGTTTTGGTCAGTAAGTGAATGTGAAATTTTTGCATATGGGGGTCAAATTCACACATTGCTCAACCATGAAGGTGTGGCTAGTGTTCCCACATAATACATGCCTAAACACGCTTTCAAGGCCCACCAAAAGCCCTTTTTTATGCATGGTTTCCATTCTATGCCCCGGGTAGGGATTCAACAAGTGTCCCTGAAAGCCTGTAGGAGGTGGGATTCAACGTGCCATAGAATCATGATCATTTCTCGGATCGATGAACCATCAGCTCCGTTGGATTCAGGAAATCAAGATAGTGCCAGGGTGGCCCTTTATTTTGGTTCCATGGAGAAGAGACCATTATTTTGGTCAATTTTGGAAACTACGGTTTTGGTCAGTAAGTGAAAGTGAAATTTTTGAACATGGGGGTAAAATTCACAAATTGCTCGATCGTGAAGGTGTGGCTAGAATTCCCACATAACAAATGCCTAAACACACTTGCACAACCCACTAGAGGCACTTTTTTATACACGGTTTCCATTCTATGCCCCGGGTAGGGATTCAACAGGTGTCCCTGAAAGCCTGTAGGAGGTGGGATTTAACGTGCCACAGAATCATGACCGTTGCTCGGACTGATGAACCATTGGATTCAAGACATTGGGATAGTGCTAGGGTGGCCCTCTAATCTGGTTCCATGGAGAAGAGACCATTATTTTGGTCAATTTTGGAAACTAGGGTTTTACTCAGTAAGTGAAGGTGAAATTTTTGCACATGGGGGTCAAATTAGCATATTGCTCGACTGTGAAGGTGTGGCTAGCATTCCCACATAAAACATGCCTAAAAAAACTTGCACAACCCATGAAATCCTTTTTTGATACACGGTTTCCATTCTATGCCCCGGGTAAGGATTCAACAAGTGTCCCTGAAAGCCTGTAGGAGGTGGGATTCAACGTGCCGTAGAATCATGAACGTTGCTCAAATCGATGAACCATCAGCTTTGTTGGATTTGGGACATCGGGATAGTGCTATGGTGTCCCTATAATCTAGTTCCATGGAGAAGAGACCATTATTTTGGCCAATTTTGGAAACTAGGGGTTTTCTAAGTGAATGTGAAATTTTTGCACATGGGGGTTGAATTCACATATTGCTCGACCGTGAAGGTGTGGCTAGTGTTCCCACATAAAAAATGCCTTAACACACTTGTACAACCCATCGAAATACCTTTTTTATACACAGCTTCCATTCTATGCCCCGGCTAGGGATTCAACAGGTGTCCGTGAAAGCCTGTAGGAGGTGGGATTCAATGTGCCACAGAATCATGACCGTTGCTTGGATCGATGAACCATCGGCTCCATTGGATTTAGGAAATTGGGATAGTGCTATGGTGGCCCTCTAATCTGGTTCCATGGAGAAGGGACCATTATTTTGGTCAATTTTGGAAACTAGGGTTTTGCTGAGTAAGTGAATGTGAAAATTTTGCACATGGGGGTCAAATTCGCGTATTTCTCGACCGTGAAGGTGTGGCTAGAATTCCCAAATAAAACATGGCTAAACACGCTTGCACAACCCACTGGAATCCCTTTTTGATACAAATTTTCCATACTATGCCCCGGGTAGGGATTCAACAAGTGTCCCTGAAAGCTTGTAGGAGGTGGGATTCAACATGCCACAAAATAATTATCATTGCTCGGATCAATAAAATGTTGGCTTTGTTGGATTCAGGACATCAGGATAGTTCTAAGGTGGCCCTCTAATCTAGTTCCATGGAGAAGAGACCATTATTTTGGTCAATTTTGGAAACTAGGGTTTTGCTGAGTAAGTGAATGTGAAATTTTTGCACATAGGGGTCAAATTTGCATATTACTCGACCATGAAGATGTGGCTAGTGTTACCACATAATAAATGCTTAAACAATCTTTCACGAAGCACCAAAAGTCCTTTTTGATGCATGATTTCCATTCTATGCCCCAGGTAGGGATTCAACAGGTGTCCGTGAAAGTATGGAGGAGGTGGGATTCAACGTGCCATAGAATCATGATCATTGCTCGAATCAACAAACCGCTAGATCCATTGAATTTTAGACATCAATATAGTGCTAGGGTGGCCCTATAATTTGCTTCCATGGAGAAGAGAACATTATTTTTGTCAATTTTGGAAACTAGGGTTTTGCTCAATAAGTGAATGTCTAATTTCTGCACATATGGGTCGGCTTTGCAAATTCCTTGACCGTGAATGTGTGGATAGCGTTCCCGCATGGAACCTACCTAAACACACTTGCACGACCCACTGAAATCCCTTTTTTATGCACGGTTTCCACTCTATGCCTCAGTTAGGGATTCAACGGGTGTCCCTAAAAGCCTGTGGGAGGTGGGATTCAACATTCCATAGATTGATGACCGTTGCTCGGATCAATGAACCATCAATTCCATTGGATTTAGTACATCATGATAGTGCTATAGTGGCCCTATACTTTGGGTCCATGGAAAAGGGATCATTTTTTTTGTCAATTTTGGAAGCTGGGGTTTTGCTCAGTAAGTGAATGTGAAATTTTTGCACATAAAGGTCAGCTTGAAGGTGATTGTAGATATTCCCCTCATATAATAGATGTGATCATTTGTATGATGAAATGCAGGAAGAGACAATGCCATTAAGTCAGTAACCATGTAATGGAACATGGTTATGTTTAGAAACAAGTGGCCATTCTATTACGCCATTATTACAAAATATATATATCTTCACACTACGAATGCTTCAAAAATTCCATGTACATTAATCACACATAACTTTCATCTCTTTCAAAGTTGTTACTCGAGGCCATTCATCAAATGCCATGTACATTAACAAAATGATAAAATAATGTGTAGGACATACATAATGTGCAGGATATAGTCATAACCGTTATTTTGAATCAACGTTATAATACTCGGATACTTTTAGGTTTGATGTGTATCCCATGTACTCGTTAGATGAAAGACATCATGCCAAAAAATAATTTTATTTATGTACACCACACTGGTGCATCATTTAGTGTGTCAACTTCATGCATCCTTTAAACGTTTGTTAGGTTGTTATGTGGGTAAGGTGATTTTGTATTCCACGAAGTTGGATCAGTTGCGTAGCTGTGTTGGGTGCTTAAATGTCTATTAGACCTATGTTCCATCTTTTTTAATACAATTTGACATTGTTAATATAACATTGTATATGCAATTGGATCGTGGTAAAAAACAATTAAAATGTACATTTTTGTCATTACGTAATTTATTGTAATTGTACATTGTTCTCAAGTTTATAACTGATATCTCCATACAATCTTAAAATCTATAAAAAATTGGGAACATTATA
Source organism: Pseudotsuga menziesii (assembly GCA_001517045.1). Taxonomy (NCBI): domain Eukaryota; kingdom Viridiplantae; phylum Streptophyta; class Pinopsida; order Pinales; family Pinaceae; genus Pseudotsuga; species Pseudotsuga menziesii. The sequence goes on along the minus strand of LPNX011070224.1, from coordinate 12,061 downwards.
CATAGAAACATTCTTCGCCACACATGTATAATCACACTTAAAAGACTGAACCATGAATATCTCAAGAGCCTTGATATGAAATATTTTTTATACCATGAAAGTTATAATACAAAAATATAAGGCCTAGATCTATGGCCTGTCAATGTACATGTATCAAAAACATAATTGATGTACATGTGCAAAAAAAAGTACATTTGTCCTGGACCACACCCTTATACTCTAACTCCGGACTTTACATAAAAATACATATTTGTCCTAGACTAACACATCAAAATTCTAACTTTCTCTTGTTTTTCCCGGACCCTGATGCTCTTTGGCTCTGTCTATGACCACTGTGCATCTCTGGCAACTGCAAATCAATGATAATATTTCTTGATCAAGTAACTGAACTAGTACTATCCATCAATAACAAAGTTTGAAAATTTAAAATATGACTCAATTGTAAATAAAACAAAGACTCACTGCATCTGTTGGGGGTATAGGTGCCTGTGGTGTCGAGGGTGTAAGTGCCTCTGCTGTACTCGACCTTGCAGCGAGCCTCATTTCCATGCTTCTCTGTGAATAAAAAAAAATATGTCAATTATCTCAAGAATTATCAACATGTACATGAATGAGAAAGTACTAATAAATTATGCAATACATGAACATCTCACCAAAAAAACTATTTATAGGGGATGAGGCTGGTGCTCTTCAGTAGTAAGAGGAGCCGTAGGTTGAACATCAACCTCAGTTGCATGCACTAATGGACCAGGGTGTGGCTACATTCACCAAATGATTAAATAGTTAGACATCGTGCATGTCTAGAAACAATACAAATGAAATGTACAATTACAAATATTCAAGTAGATGTAGCTCATTGTGACTTATCCCTATTGTAGATGCGGCATTGAAAGCGGCATCAACAATCCCACTAAGGTATGGCACGGATGACTCTACATCATGATGCTGTAAACATGCAAAAATAACATTAAGAAAAAACAATTGTGAAGTGAATACATAGCTAACCAACAACTGCCATTGGAAGTGTGTACATTACCGTGGGATGAGTAGGTTTATCCTCATTCACATTGGCTTTGTTCAAGGAAGAGGGACCTCATGTAGTGTAAAAAACCCCCTTATCTATGTTTGGATTATGGGGAGATCCATACCAAAGAGGCGGTGCAGGGATCTGCGATGACATCTGCATTCATAAAGTGTTACCATAGTTAGACATGGATTTGAATGGATGGACTAATATGTACTGAAAAAATAACATGTTGCAATATACTTACCCCTTCTTGGGACATATATCCACCATGGGAAGGACCGCTTCCATCAATTTCTTGCCCCTCTTTAGATGCCTCTAGCATATACAAGTTTAAAAATTATATTTACATTAACGATCTATAAAGGAGTGTATAGTAAGAAATTTAAATCATTCAAACAAGATTCAATCATAACCCATGTACTTACATTCTTCAAGTAGTCGTAAATTCCACCTTGGACTATGTCATTGATATCAATGTCTTCAGCATCACGTTCTAAGTGGGGTTCCTGCAACTTCAAAAATTGTAAATATTAGACATTTTAATAAATTAATCAAGACTAACACATGCATTAAAAAAATTATACATGTAATAACAAAATGACAAGTGTTTAAATATTATCTCAATTGTGGTTCTCTGGGTCTCGGGTACAACCACACCGGGTGCAGTACCACCCCCATGAGAGGCATCAATCTCCTGCAAGAGTAAATATTGCATATATATTACGAATCTTTTAATATGTTAGATATAGTATGGAACAATTAAAAATTGAACAATAACAGAGTTTTAAAACAATGTCCTTACCTGACCACCAGTCATCGTAGTGGTACCATGTCTTAGTCCAGGACCATAATAGGGTCCCCCACATGATGTACAAATGTGCAGCTCGCTTTGAGGCACATGGGATGTCATTCTATCCCCACCAAGAGATGTCCCTCCACCACCAGAAGTTGCTGGTTGTACACCAACAGAGGAAGAGGGCGCTCTCTGGTCAATAGTGGCCGTGTGTCGAGAGACCATCTCAGCTAGAGTAAAAAATGCATCCTGTGTCTGGGAAACCATGTCATGTGTAGGAGGGATGTCTACCCTCGGTAGCTGGGCATGGGGTGCAGGTATTTGTCGATTGGAAACTCTATGCCTAGCATGGGGTTGATGTTGGGGCATTCCCCTACCAACTCCCTAGAATCCCAACATGTCAAAATAGTTGACATGTTTCCCCATCATAAACTCTACATACAATTTTCGGAGGAAGTACATTGGTACTTCCCTATTGTTGTGAGGGGGAATGTCAAAAACCATGTACCATCTATCCATCCAGTTGTCTCTGATGGGTGGAAAAGTGCACCACTCAATAGAAATATGTGGACTACTGATCTCCGGGATGTCATCAGTCACAGGCAGTCTAAACAATGAATAGATGGCTTGTTTTGTTATTTTCGGCTTTTTTACCTCATTGTAACTATACCCATCAGCATATTGTTGCATTTTCCTCTCCCTGTAAGATTCGATGTTATACAATGCATCATTCAATCTTGTGATTGTATCAACAATAGATAACAATGAATCTGATAGGTAGCGGCAGAGCTCATCTCCACCCCTCCAAGCCGAACCAATCTCTCTCAAATGCCCAATGAACCTCAGTATCTCTGCATTGTTACGATCCATAGTAGCCACTGCAATCATAAATACAAATAAAATATCATTAGAATTATAAACACATGATATAATGACATATCCAAGAACTAAAAACTATATAACTATTGACATATAAGCTAAATCTATCATGTAAATTTAAAAATTGATCCTGAATTTTACAGTAAAGAATAGGCGGCATAATGTGTTGTTGATGAATAAAATACCAGTATAGGCAACGATTTTGTTAGATATGTAATTATTTGTTGTAGTGGGATGTTTTTTGGACTCCAAAGGCTATTTAGCACAACTTTATGGATTTTATGGTTGCAAGGGTTCCCCTGGATTAAATATCATGTATGATCTAGTATGTGGTTGGCATGTTTAATCAAATACATCAACCTACCTATGTATCTTCATGTTCATAGAGTCTATTGTTGAACTTTGTTGTCTTGACCTTAACCAAAAAGTACCCTTCGTTGAAGACGAAATATTTGTTAAAAGCATGGGAAGCTGAACTATACCTTATTTTGACACTTGGATTGGGAAGTTTCATCAAAACTATATTTCTAAGCCATTTATTAATAATGAATATTATTATCATTTTGATGAGGGTGATATTCAATGGCTATGGTAGCTATTGTTAATGAGGGTGACTATATTACTATGAGGAAGGCAGGGTAATTCATTTAGATGAGGCCACTTGTCAATTCCTACATCAATAATTGTTATCATAGATACAATGGGATGGTTTGGATCATATCACAACCAACTATATAAAATACACAACTTAAAGACTCAACATTAGAGTGTACAAAATGTCAAAAAAAAATAATACATGACAAAGAAAAAATCCCAATATATTCATTTGCTTTTTGAGTTAATTGGGGTTTTTGTTTCCATTGGCCATGGCAATTTTGTTAAATAATCAAAATTATTTCATTTTTATCATTAAATTGAGGAATTGGTTTCAATTGGCCAATTACATTGGGGTTCTTATTTCCATTGGGTTTTTGTTTCAATTGGGCAATTCCATTGGGTTTTTGTTTCAATTGACCATAATTTAATTTAATATGGTTTAATTTTTCAATCTAGGGAAAATAAATTGATGAAGAAAATGAAAAAAACATGAAAAGAAATGAGGAAAATACCTCACAAACGGGAGGTTTATCCAAAGGTGGAGATGGAGGGCTCAAGCACACCCAAAATCGTGTTTGCACAGTCGAGAGTTGGTCCTCGTTCATCAAATAGCCGCGCGGTTATGAGAAAAAGATGGCCTCGGCCAATTTAAAAAAAAACAGGCTTTCGAAATCGTGCCTCCATTTTAGTGAAGGAAATCATGCACGCGATTTTCTTAACTAAAACGGAGGCACAATTTGTCTTACTATCCTAGTTGGCATGCTTATTGCCATCCTTGGGACTAGGCTTGGTAGGTTCGGTGTTGCTTGGGATGATTTCTTTTTTTTGGATCAAGAGTGATTGACTTCACTCCACCATTGCATCTAAAAGGTCCCTCAAATTCTTACACACACCCTATAATAAATTAATTTAATAAAAAATGAACTTACACACTCAATCAATCCAACAGAGCGAATTTGTAATGAAGTCCCATAGCAGCTGCTACCATAAGACGTGAATGGATGATGCATCATATGCCACATTGCAACATATTCCTATGATCTGTTGGGTGTCTCTAGCTCCTCGTGATGACCACTAGATGACTGCTAATAACCATTACTATCATTATGTTCCTCATAACCACCACTAGTTGGAGATGATTCCCCCCCCATATGAACCCCCAACTGTTTGTATCTCAACAAAAGTTCCATGAAGAACCAACGTCTATGCCAACTATAGCAGTGCCTCATGTGTCTCATCCAACCCGTTAGACTGTGCTAGAGGATATAAATGAGGGGGATTTCAAGGGAGAGGATGACGACGTACACAGTTGGGATCAACTTTAGCATGCTCCCTATCTCGGGGCATCCCTCCTCCCACCCCGTGGAGCTCTAAAATGTCAAATTAATTGACATTCTTGTGAAGTATAAATTGTGTGTACAACTTTTGTAGGAAATACAAAGGTATTTCTCTATTTCCATGTGGGTCTTCATCAAATACCATATATGACATGTTCATCCTATTGTCTTTGATACTTGTTCTACACATCAATAATTGGATATGTGTGCTATGTTGATTAGAGGAACATGGTCAGTGCAAGGGTCTTGAAAGAGGGAATAAATTTGGTGTTTAGTTATTTTTCAATTTTTTTAATGTCTTGGTAACTAACACCATTTGCATAAAATTGCCTCATGGACTCTTTATAAGAAGTAATGTTGTATAATTCTCCTTGGGCATTGGCAGCTGTGTCAGCAGTGGTATCAACAACTAGCTCAAGAGAATAAAGCAGTGTATCTTCCCCCTTAAAGGTAGCACTAAGGTGTCTCAAAAACCCCAATTGTAATAGTATCTAGACATTTTTATGATTCCTTTTTAGTTGTGGTGGGATTTGAGGTTCTTCTTGTAAAGGAGGATTTTGTTGTTCTTCTTGTTGTGCATGGTTTTGTTGATCTTCTTCATGTGGTGGAATTTGGTGTTCTTCTTCAATAATTACTTGGTTTCCTTATTGAGGGGTTTCTTCTTCTTCTTCAACAGTTATAAGGTTTCCAAGATCAATGTTTTGAGGGTTTGGATTTTTTGCATGAATGATTTCTTCGGGATTGTGTGGATCCATGGAGAATATGTTGTTTTTACACAATATTTTATTTTTAAAATTAGACTCAAGGTCTACAAACATCCATAGAAATTATATTTTGTTTATATGGAATTTAACAACAAATTGGACAAGAACCGTACCTTTAATTTTGGGCCAACCAATGGTTTGAATATTCCCAAGCTATGAACCAATCCCTTCGAGATCAAGTTGATGGTTTGAAGATGCCTAAAACACTCTTGTGTTATAGCTCGTGTGTAATATTTCTCCCTCCTAATTCTGAAATCTAGAGTGGAATGATCATTCAGGATTTTTTTATCAATCAATAACATGAGTGTGGTAAAACTATACTGTGTTATGAAACACATACAAGTTATATTGTACTCGTGCTATGTACTTTTTCATTTCTATAACGTATATATGTGATATATTGCATATTCATTATATCACATATATGTTATTTTAATTTTAGTGTTATATCACATATATGCATCATTTTAATTTTCCAGTTCCATAATGCATATGCGATATATTGCATATGCATTTTATAACATTTACGTTATGTTAATTTTGCAATTTCATAATGCATATATGATATAACGCATATGTGTTATAATGGATATTCATTATAAAGCATGTTCATTATAACACATATGTGCTTCTAATTCTTATATATGGTTAGAGGCTCTCGACCATGAACCTAATAAAGAAAGTGTGTTTAGGTCTACTCAACCATGAACCTAATAAAGAAAGTGTGTTTAGGAAATCTGCAACCAGCCCATGTTTGTGAAATCCGTGGTGGCACAAAAAAGTGAACACAACTTTGTGTTACCACCCATATTCATCAACATTAATGAGGTAGTTAACGACAAATTCCATAACTATTCATACATCTAATTGAGTCCAATAGATAATAAGCATTTAAATGCTAAGCTAATTCATAATAGAGTTTTAATTACCGATGTTCAAACTATGAGATATTACATTAACGACTACCATAAAGTTATGTAATGGTTGCACGCTGATTATAAGAGATATGATGGACACATAAAGGGGATTCAAAGCAAATTATTTGTAATTGTCATTATACAATGTTTCCATGAGTACGAGTTCATAAAAAAATAACACAACTTTATATGAATTAGGGTGACCCTTAAATATACAACAAATTTGAACTAATAACAATTAGTTATTTCAAACCCGGCATACCATTAGCATTACCAAAGATCACTCCTTTGGTCATTCTTGGGTATGAATATTTACTGATTTGTTGCATTAATTGGCATGAATATTTCTGAAGAATTATAAAATTTGAAATACTTGGTATGGATATGGTCTATATGTGGGAGGTAAAGTAAAATTATAAATTTAAAGTCCAAAAGATTCACCAACTTTAGGAAATGAAAAAACAAATAGTAATCAAGAAACATATACTTCTTCTCCCAATAAAATGAACATAATAACAATTACAATGCATGGTAACAATTACATTAAATGCATTGCTAAGACATTACATAGTGAATATGTTCAATAACATATATACTACCACTATATTATTGTAAATAAAATATATACTACCACAATACTATTGTAAATATTGTATAGCTCCATGCATAACTCTAACTAAACAATTCAATTTCTTCCAAAATTATCCAATATCTAATGTGGAGATGTAACCTCTTTAGTCTTGTCGCCAATTTTCTAACAATAAAAGAATAGATGTAGTTGTTAGCTATGTAGCTCACCCCTCAATCTATGGTTGCATTGAAGAAGTACATTCTAGACCAATAGGGAAGAGATGTGTAACTCCTTCCGTGCTCATCTTAGAGTTCACACGTCCTTTATAAAAATAATAAAATATTAGTGATGAAGAAGGACTCAAAATTGTAAAGACATAATAATGAAGAAGTCTAACAAAATTAGAATTCATTGAATTTTCTTTTCGTAAGATTTAAATTTTGTGATATTTAAATTATGGTTTTAAATTCATAAATAAATTTATCTTTTTCTAAACCACTCAGGATACCCATATCCTAATAATTTAAACACGGTTATAGAATATTGAAAATTATTTGCTTCGGATTCCACTTAAAACAAACGTATAGAAAAACCATCATAAACTGTTAAAATCGTGGCGCGTTTAGGCTAAGCGCAAACTAATGATAATGGTCTGATGTGGAATGAGGCAATCATGTGCTTTTAAAAAGATAGCCGTTGTTAAAAATCTATCGAGCGTGCTTTTATCTTCTTCGTGCTCTTCTTCAGAAATGGAGGCACTTCGTTTTGTTTAGAATTGCAAGGGATGGGTTCTGGTTTTCATTCTACCCAACCTTTTTTTACCATTCAATCCGTGGCCCCACTTCCAATACCAAATTGTTTACCATTCAATCTATCGCCCTTTTCATTCTACCTAACGTTTCTTTACCATTCAATTTCTCCCCCTTTTCATTCTACTTAACATTTCTTTACCGTTCAGTCCCTCGTCCTGCTTCCAATACCAATTTGTTTTATAATTCTAGCCAATGAACCAAATCCAAAGCCATGAAATGAATTCCGATAATAGCTATGTCCCGGCCATGCATTCCATTCTAATTAGCCATGAGAGGCCTTGGTCATGGGTTCCAATCCCTGCACCTTCAAAAGAAGATGCCCGCCTCATCGTTCACATTCAAGCCCATGGTGAAGGAACGTGGCGTTCCCTTCCTAAGGCCGCAGGTTTCTTGCCAAACCTATGCTTCTTCAATGGAATTAATTACGTCGATAGGCGTTATTCAATGGTATTTTGGGGATGGAATTGCTTGAGCAGATCATCAAGATCCTGCAAATCTTGCCAAGTGGATGCTCTAGATCATCCCAATCGTCTGATCTTTTAACTCACAATTTAGAGGTTTGTTTATAAAATTTGTTATGGAAATGGCGTCCACCTGTGACTAATGGCGGTTAAGGCTGCAATGTGGCAGGATGCAGCCCTTCCTCGTGGCCCACTAATGCATAACGGCAATCCATCACAAATCACAACAACCTCTCTGGTGGTTTCAGGAATGCAACCGTGACCATTCATGTTCTTAATGTTTTGGCTCATTTGGATGTAGTTTCCTCCTGATATGGTATCGTTTGTGAAATGCAAACGGGAACAGCCGACTGTGAAATGTAGACAAGAACAGCCGGCTAATGCGAGATAATTCACTCCAGTTACTGTTGCCTTTAATTTCTTGCTGCTCTTCCAGGATGCTTCTTCAATCCCGCATTGACGATTTGTTTTTCGTTGCAGATACAGTGGATTAATGCGGAAACTCTAGAGGTTCGAGTAACTGTTTTCATTTGAGATTTCATAATAGAAAGATATGTGCCTGAAATTACTTTATATAAATGGTATGTAATGATTGATTGTGAATTCATTTTCATGTATTTCTTAACAGAATATAGCAATAACACAGATCTTGTGCCTAGACACACTTCTCTCATAGTTTGCAGAATTGCTGGAAACCAGCGCCCTCGAAAGAGCGCAAAAATCCAACTAAGGTCCAGTAAATCCGCTGTATAAAAATATTAATAACTGCACTGAAATAGTAATATCTATGTCTACTATTTAGCATTTGCCGTTAAATGATTAGATGTAATATTGTTTTGAATATCGTAAATGATGGAAACAAAAATTGCTAAGCAGTATTAGATTTTAAGCTCTCCATGTGATCCAACAATTTATGATCTCGTATCATGAGATACTCAAAATTTAAAGATATCGCTTGTTTCTGTCCATTATTGCAGAGAAAATAAGGTAATAGAGATGGATCAAAACATTGGAACAGATGGAAAGAGCATACAGGCAACCAGCTTAGTGCATTTTTAATTGTGTATATATGTTTTGCTGGGTGGTGTATATAAATTGTATATATTCCTGGAGTGGGATGAAACCACAAACAAAGAGGAGGAAGATTTTGGGGGAGATGTATACGCAGTACTGCAATGACCACACCAAGCTCAAGTAATGAATATTATGCTGACATGACATGAAGCTACTTACTATGAGATGTGTATTTTGACGAAAAATACAAATCAAGCATCAGTAGCTGATACATCTTTTAAACCTTCTCATTCTTCAAAATTTCTGCCATCTCACGCTGAGTTATTACCCTTCGCATTTGATTCAATTTTGGACATCCTTTACAATTAATTCTGAAAAATGAATATATATATATATATATATATATATATATAATTTATGCAATTGCTTGCAGCAGTATAAGTGGTGTCAAAGAAGTTAACCCCAGATGCGTGCCTACTATTCACAAAAGGGTTTCTGGCGGCCTACTACTCAACAAAACACTTCAAGAAACCATTCATGGTTTTTCTCATATAATCAAATCAAGAAAACCTATTGATGTGGTGCACACGTCCGTTTCCACTGTCCAGCGAAAAGCTAGGACAATCAACCACCAGTTTTTTGCCGGTAAAGGACCAGGTAAATCTATAAGTGTCTGAATTAAATTATATCATTTTCTTGGATTAATTTTGTTGCTCAAAATTTCTTACCATGGATGCAAATGTAGGTTATAATTTATTGCAGCGTGCTGGCTACGTGTGTCGCATATGTCACATTCCATTTGATTTCTATCAGTGCTGATCGTGTTAATTTCTAATTTCAAGTCAGATATATTCTCATCAAGTAACCAATACCAGATCAGAAATATTTTAAAATATGATTCTTGATAAAATTCAGGAATGATCTGTAAATAAAAATATTTCAAGAATAGTAAATTAAAGTTTAGAGAGCCCAATCCATATTGTTCAGAATATTGATTTCTTAGAACCCTAAACAGAAAAAATGAATCTAACCCTAAACTGTAAATATGAATCTAACTTGTTTCACTTGATTGCTTGTGCTGTGCAGGTCACCTAATTCATAAGTGTCCAAAGTCATTCAAGCAGCAGCATGCCTTCGTCCCAATAAGGAATTGCAAGCGTCCAGTTACTGCACTTTATAAACTCATTCCAGTCCCATCGTTGTTGATGACTGGAATCTTCTTGGTGTTTGACGGGGTCTCATTATGAATTTCAAACCAGTGAGGAATGCATGTCGAATCCAAATTATAGTATGCCCATTAAATGGCACCTTGGCTTGACAAAACATTTAGCAATACTCATTTTCGGGTTCGCTGGTCTTATGAATCTCCGTCCGTCTAAACATTTAACATTTGGATGGTTGATATTCTTGAACACTATTATTTATAGTCTCTCATTGTCATTGAGAACCAACATTTAACAATATTTGATTATTATTTTTTTTATATGGAAGAGCTTTTTAATTCTTATTATTATTTTATGTATAGTAAATTATTTTCTATATTTAAAATAAGTAAATTAATATTTACAAAATTAATTTTAATTAATATTATTTACAGAAAATGAGATACTTCAATGGTTCTGAGATGTTTGATTGAAAGGCTAAATATGATGAGTCTGGTACTGAAGCTGACGTCGTAAAGCAACTAATATCAGAGTTCTTGAACCAGAGGGAGGTGTACAGCGTTGAATGTTCACGGAGTTTTAATGTTATGTTTGACTCAATATTTTATCTATTATTTATATATTAAAATTATTAATTAAGTTTAAAGATAAAATGAAGTGTGATAAAATATGGTTGTTGTACATAAGTCCACATTTCCATAGTCTCTGCTTCAACATTAGAGAGTAAGTTTCATAATCTTTACCCTAATACTAACTTTTCTAACTTTATAATTCTTCAAAACTATGATGAGTAAGTTTCATAATCTTTACCCTAATACTAACTTTCCTAACTTTATAACTCTTCAAAACTATGATGAGTTCCGAATGTTTCTAAGTTTTTTGAACACAAAAAATATTTTAAAGCAAAATCAAATAATTTCGACCTGGCTTCCAAATGAATCTTGAAACATAAAGTCTAATCAAATCGTATTTTCTTTTAACATACAATTAAAAAGGTTTGTATTTTTAATTAATAATATTGTAATCAAAATTAATGTGGAAACATAGAGTTTAAACAAACTGAATTATCTTTTACCACAAGATAGATCTTTATTTTGATTCTTACTTTTCTTTTATAAACAATATTTTAATTTTAAAAAGTGATATAGTGAAATGAGTTTTACATAAATATAATTAAAAGAAGAACATAAATATAATTATCTTTTACCACAGGATAGATCTTTATTTTGATTCTTACTTTTCTTTTATAAACAATATTTTAATTTTAAAAAGTGATATAGTGAAATGAGTTTGACATAAATATAATTAAAAGAAGAACATTTCTATTAATTCATGTTTTCATTTTCTTGAAAGTATGTTTTAATTTTTTTTATTATTATAATTAAAAATTTTGTTAGAAAATATTTTTCATCATTTAATTTTGATATTAAATATTCTTTAATATTTTTCATAATTTTTTTTTTCAAAATCTAAATCTTAAAATTAAGAAAATGTGAAATCATTCGATCTATCTTAATTTAATGTAAAATAAAATCTAATGATTTTCCACAATTCTAGATAAATAACTTCGCACATTCATTGAGGAATGATGAATTACCGACATTCATGAAGAGTTATGTCACATTGTGATATTTGTCAAGGGGCTATGTCACATTGTGATAATGTTCGACATGTCAAACATTAATAATGTGTCTTTGGATGTTTAGAAAATTTCTTTAACAGTTTT
>LPNX011070210.1:854826-877420 GCA_001517045.1 Pseudotsuga menziesii | reverse complement strand
TCATAAGGTTTTGTGCAAGGTTGTGTGTTTAGCTTTCAGGTGGCAAGGATTGCACAAGCTGTGGATCTAGTTTGACTCCACTACACATCTGACATTTTTGTGGAGGCATTTCCCCTGTGCATTCCACTAACAAGTTTCTCTTGCAGATCTATCCAGCAACATGCCTTCCCCCTTCTCTTCCTCCATTTTATTAAAATCAATCTTCCAGTTACTTGTTTATCCTCTTATGATTAGAGCTACTTCTAAAAATTGCTTATACATTGTTAGATCTATTTCCTAAGAGTCTTGTTGCTTAGATCTGAAATTTCATAAAGAATATCGGATTTTAAAGATAGATCTAGGTGAAGAAATTCCTTTTTGCAAGTAGTTAAATCGTACATCTAAAGCTTTCTCATAAGGTAGTTTCTTCTTTTTTTCATTCTTTAAAGATTTAAATTCTACAAGAAAGAGCACATCATATTGGCTTCCCAAAAGGAAAGCCAGTATCCCAAGGAAAGCTTGCTTTCCTTGGTTCCTTTTTGCAAACCTAAATTGTTCCTTTTTAACAATTTTTAACTTAGTCTTTTTTTCGGTAATTAGTGTGGTGACCCAAAACACTTTTAAAGTGTTTTTGGGCACAAATTATTTTAATATATTGCTGATTTTTATCATATTTAACAAAAAGAGAAGGAGACTCTACTCATTTTCCAACTCTTGGGCAAACCGGAGCTTCCCGGAGGCTTCCCCCACTATTGTGATTCCTTATTAGGCTTGTTGTAAACTTGTTGTAAGCCTTTGGATCCCAGATAACAAGGACCAAAGTGAAATTAGTTTATTGATATTGTAACCTTTAATAATAAATAATCACTTCAGATAGCCTCTTTCGATCCCACTTCCCATCCCCCCTGGGGGGATCCGCGTCCTTTAACTTTTTTGCACTTTTTTCCGTTTTTTTTCTCTAGCTTAGTATTGTCGTGCAAGATTGTATAATTTGATCATATTTATCATTATTGCATATTTTGAAATCAAAGTAATACTAATACTTACCCCATGAATCCCCGATTGAACCGAAAGGTGAAAGAGGATCGTGGTAGGATTAATTAGAAAACCTGTGGTGTGTGTTTTTGCTTCTATTTTCACTATTACTTTTCACAAGAAAACAGTAAAATTAACCCATCCTTTATTTCTCGATTGACGTCCACTTGGACCGAAAGAGATTCCTGGAGGGTCTTTTTTTTAACAAGAACAAGCTCTTAAAATTTACTAAAATTTACAAGACTCCAGTGTGTATGCTCTACACTTGGTTGTGGTTTGTCTGATCAGTCAAGATGCATCAAAAGAAACACGAGTGACTAGAATAATTAGTATTCACTTTCCCAATTAACCGCCGTAGTTGAAAACCCAATGCCTCGATTAAACCGTAAACGGTGGAAAAATACCCAAATGAAGTGGGAACTACTGCACAGTGACCTCGAGGCACCGATCTGTGTTTCATGCTAGCAGGTGTATTACGAACATAGTCTCAGAGACTCCATCCATCCCACACATTCCTCGTGGGTAGCCTTAGCGGTTGTTACTTTTGGACAGACTCCAAATACCCCCAAGGTATATCTGGAGCCCCCCTCCGCCTAATTTAATTCACTCATTTTTTCACATTAATTTAAAACGTACCAAGATACAATTGCACAACATTCACTCCAACACTTGCAAGCACTCTTAATTATTTTCGGCTCCATTTAAGGCACTGGTAAACTGTTTATTTCTTTCAATCTATACGTGATTGGGTGTCGTATCGTGCTTATTTGTGATTGTATCATCATGTTATCTGTTGTTTACAATTGTTAAATCAAAACTCCTAAAAAACTTACTCATTTAATACCATCATGTTATCCACCTGAATGGAACCTCTCCGTCCGAGTGCCGACATTCGCTATGTTGGCACACAAAAGGACATTTATGGATTGAGGGTTGCCCAAAACACTATAGATGGGCTTATTATGAATTACATTTATCATCCATCCAGCTGGTTATTTTTACCTTTTAAATATGTCAAGTCCTGTACATGACTCTTCTTATATGCAACTCGCGTGTTGTATGTGAGTGTCGGTTATTGCATCTTGCGTACAGATTTGTACGCGGGTTACCCTTAGAGAAACTCGTGTGTCATACGTGAGTTTCCAGTATTGATACCCGTGTACACCTTCCTTTGGCATTAAAAATAAAAACTCACGATTACTTGAGATTAGTTAAGCACTTAACCTTAATCACCTTAACTGTCTCAACCTCCTCAACCTTCGAAACTGCCTTATTTCACCAAGTATAAATACATGCCTTGGGGAGGGTGTTAATCACATATACTTGGAGAACAAAGTTATGTTGGTGGAGTTCATTCAGAAGTCTTTGGAGCAGTGGAACTCCGAATCCTTTGGTTACAGAGGAGTCCTTGTCTCAGGCGTTGGGTTGTAATCTGAACTCTTTCATTATTGTTAATAAAGAGAATCCTTCTTCCATATGTGTCTTGAATGTCTCTCATATATTGTGGTTTGATAAATATTTATGATTCAGCACTCTGTATATGATTTATCTAACCTGTTTATATATATGTATCATCTTGTATTTGGAGGATTGATTCTTGACAGGTGAAAGAGAAGCATCCCCGAAGACTTTGGAGGAGAAGCAGAGCGAAAGAGGACAAGCTAGGATCAACCGTCATGTATCGGGTGATTCTGTTCTATCCTCCTATTTCCTTTGCTACACTCTAGAGTCGATTTCCTGCAAGTTTCATGAGTATGTTGGTAACCCCAGACCTTCGGTTATAAGGTGTTTATTCCTGTACAACAGAACTGGCGACTCCGCTGGGGAGCCCAGACTGTTGTAGGTTGTTTTTGTCACCCCTGACCAGTCTTTGCTTTGAAGTTTGTGTGTGGTATTTTATCCTGGTTCATACTTATCACATTGTTTGAAAGTCTTGTGGATTTTTCTTATTTTTTGAGAAAAATTTTGTACCTGTACGAGGGTTGCTTTTCTGCACAGTCACGTACAGAGGCCTGCATACGTGGGTTACTCTCTTGGACATTCGCGTACAGTACGCGAGTTGCCCTTATTCACAGTCGCGTACAATCCTAGAACTAGGGATTTTTAGGATAGGGTTTGCTTGTCCCTATCTTTGTGTAATTCCTGTTTGTTAGTTGGATTTCTTTATGGATACTGTGTTGTTTGTATAAAGACCTTGGTGATCACACTTTATGCTTTTTCGTAAAGCCCTTGGGTTTCTTTTGTTTGGATTGTCTTCTGTTTGCATGTTGAAGTAGCTTGGCCGGTTTGGGTTATAGGATGAAGTGTCTCTGTCTGAGTCAGTGATCAGGGTTTTGGGCATTGTTCTTCCAGTCTATCTTTCTGATAGTGGTTGGTTTCTCACTTACCTTTATAAGTTTACAGTGATCTTTTGTCATTGTGTACACCCAAGCTAGGGTTCCCAGTCTCCCTTTGTTGGTTGATTCTTGGTTCTTTCGATCTGTTTACTTCAGTTTGCTTGTTTTATACAGTTGATTTGATCCGAATATACTCAAGTTTAGTGCATTTTAGGTGCATAGTAGTCTTTGACCATTTTGAAAAATGAAAAGAAAACATTAGAAACTTTTGCATTTGATTTGCATATAGTAGTTTTGTTTTCAGTTTTTGAATATAATCTCAAAAATTACAAAAAAATATAGTCTTAGTTTTCTTTTGCATTTATACAAGGAAAAGAAAACAAAAACATATGTTTGCTTTATGTGCATGTAGATTAGTTTTTTATTCTAGATTGCATGGCATATCATTGTTTTTGAAAAAATAAAAATAAAAAGAATTTGTTCTTTTGCGGCTTTCAAGTTTTCTATTTGAAAAATAAAGAGATTACTTTTTGCTTTTTGCATTTCATTTCTCTTGGCTTAGTCGTTTTGTTTCAACTTTGAGTCAAAAAACCACATAAGTTTCATGCCATTTACACTCTGACTAAAAACAGCCCTTAAAATAAACGATATAATTTAAAAATTATTAGTAAGTTTTATTTTATAGGGTCATACACCAACTAGCTCAGACTAGACTTGTGGATTAGGGAGTTTCAACTCTCCACAAGTGTTCAAATTTCAGATGTAGTTGGCCAATCACTAGGTAAACCCTTCTCTACGTTGATTGTATCTGGGAAGCTCCTCTCAAACGGGAGTTAAGCACGAGGCCGCGTGGAGACTTGGACTAAGGAGATAATCCTCTGATTCCTTGTCAAAGTGTAGACCAAGGTTTTTACGCATATGGGGATTCTGTCTTAGACAGGGTTTCAAGATTTGCTACCCTACCCATGCGTACGAACTAGGCTTGCGACTGTCCCCCCATACTGTCAATATAGTTAAGGTAGCTTTTAGTCTCTTTGACATCTAGGGTTCATACACAGGTACACTGGAAGGCTATTTCTAGTTGACCTTGGACGGACTTGGAAGGTAACCCCGGTAGAAGGTGTGGGAGGGCGGTGGGTGATTCTTCTGCTTGTGCCTAAGAACATCTACAGGGACGCCAAGTAACTGTCTCTCAGCTTTCTTTTGGAAAGCGTATCTTATACCTGTTTGTCTGTTTGGATTTATGAATTTTTAGTGAGTGTTGTGTGGTTTGTCTGTACTTAGTGTGCCTTTAGGTGTGTGCTTTGTAATTTTGGTTTCCTATCAACCTTAGACTTTGTCTCCTAGTTTGAAACTAAGGCTATCACCCCTTTGAACACCAACCAAGAGATCCCCATGTTGGGAACTCCTTGTACTATTCCTCTCATGGGGAATGTTGGTGTTCCCTTAATGGCCACCTTGAATCTACCTGGATTCACCCGAGGGCTACCGGTGTGGTTGTTTTCCACTCCAACTACCCTGCATGCTCCTGATGCTTCTCAAGTAAGTTCCTTATATCAAGGGCATGAAAACATTGCTTCCCCTTCACCTGTAGTTCATTCTCCTCCTCCTTCTACCTCATGCGGTGAAAGTATTGATACTAGTAACCGACAATCTAAAAGGAGTAAAAGAAGGAGGAATAGGAAGAAGGCACATAAACAAGGGGGCACCTGTTCAACCTCTGCAGGTCATGTTGAACCCAGTTTCTCAGCCTCTGTAAGCCATGCTAAGGGCAGTCTCTCAGCCTCTGTAGTTCATGTTGAAGACAATTTGTCAGCCACTGCGAGTCATGTTGACACTGTTGAAAAGACTAACTATTCAAAACACAAGCCCAAGTTTCCTTGCAAGCTTTGTGAGGGAGACCACCTTACTTATAAATTCCCTTCTATCCTGGAGGTGCGAAGAGTTTGGTTTCATGGTCATCCCATTTTTGAACATTCTAAATCTTTTCAACAACCAACCTCTTAGTCAGTTTGGACCCAGTCACCCATCCTCTGTAGCTCATGTTGGGGGAAAACTCAAGGCCTCTGCAGGTCATGCTGAGAGAAAACAGTCATCCACTGCTAGTCATGTTGACACCGTTGAGACAACTGGTCGTTCGAAGTGCAAACTTAAGTTCCCTTGTAAGCTATGCGAGGGAGATCATCTTACTCACAAGTGCCCTACTATTGTAGAGGTGCGAAGAGTGTGGTCCGAGACTCAAGAATTTCCTTCTCCTGAACAACCTATAGTTTCTCAACAACCTACTCAACTTTTGGTTGATCAAGTGGTCGAACCAATCTCTTCTTTGGTCGATCCCACTCTTCTTTCAAAGAGTGTCGATCCTGATGTGATTGAACCCATGCCATCTTTGGTCAATCCCACTCTCCCTATGGAGAGTGACTTTGATGAAGCAGTTGAATCGATTTCAGTATCGATCAATCCCACTCTTTCCTTGGAGAGTGAAGTGTCTACTAGTCACATTTTCTTCACTTCCAGTTTAGAACTTACTGAACATGGGGGCACTGAACTCGCTTCAGATCAATCCCCACCAAGCTCTCGAATTGCTTCCTTTGATTGGGATAGCCTAGTTGAGCCGTGCCTTCCTTCTGATGCACCTTTCTAGATAAAGGTCAAAGTTGAACCTTATACGATTGCTCGTTGTATTGTTGATGAAGGAGCCTCAGTTAGTATTTTGTCCTCTCGTGCTTGGCGAGGCATGGGATCTCCCAGCCTTGTGTCGACTGCTAGTCAGTTACTGGCATTTGATAGAAGAACTTGTATAGTCTTGGGAATTCTTGCTCAAACACCTATTACTTTGGGTGGGAAGACCGTCTTAGTTGACTTCATGGTGAT
The DNA here is from genome assembly GCA_001517045.1 of Pseudotsuga menziesii. Lineage (NCBI taxonomy): Eukaryota > Viridiplantae > Streptophyta > Pinopsida > Pinales > Pinaceae > Pseudotsuga > Pseudotsuga menziesii. The sequence continues at coordinate 871,196 of LPNX011070210.1, read as the reverse complement.
AGAAGACCCCTTGGACTTCAATATGCTCCTTGGACGTGATTATGTCTATCCCATGCAAGCTGTGGTGTCAACATTATTTCGTGTGATGTACTTTAATCATGGAGAAGAAATGTTCACTATCGATCAGTTGGATTTTCTTGATCCGTCTCCTGACCCAACTAGAGACCAAGTCTTTCCTTTATTGATTCCCAGTGTTTCTATAGACACTACCCCGCCACAGGTGAACCATGTGGCCTCTTGTCCTTTGTGTTATTTTGGATGTTGGTTCAGTTATGACTAACTCTAACCCTGATTTTCCTAGTAAGCATGAACTTTCTTCTTATGTTGGTCTTGTTGAGTCTTTTGACTCTTCCTTCAAACAACAAGTCAGTGATCTTGATGAGTTTGATTTTTCTTATGAATTTTTCAATTCCTATGATACTAAGTTTGTTCCTGCAGACTCTATATCCCTTGTTGATTTTTTCTCTCCTTCTGAGGTCGATATTATTGATTATAAACCCTCAAGCCTTGATCCTATAGAACCTTATTCAGTTGATTCTGCCTTGACTTTACCTTTTATAGAAGATAGCAAAGTCACATGTGTTTCTGCCAAAGTGACCCGCATCGGATCGTTTCTTCTAAATATGATCCTCATGTTGTTGTTTCTTGGAGACAGGATTTGTAGTTGGATTCACAACTGTTTACTGGCCTCGCCTTATTGTTCAAGCTGTAACTGCATTTGCATGTGCCTTGCTCGTGCTTATGAGCCTGATGCCGGCTTCCACACTTTTAGCTCATTGTATAAGCCCTCATCTTTTTTTTCATCGTCGCTAAGCCTTGTATCATTTTGCCTTTGCAACTTGAAACCCTTTACCTTGAGGAGACGTTCCCTGAGTGTCCTTATCTTGCTCACTTTCCTTGCATTATGCATAGGTTTGTTCCTTGCGCTTGGAACTAGTTTCACCTGTCTATGACACTCGTCTCCTCACATTTAGAGCATTCTTTCTACTCTCCTTCGAGCTCGTTAAAAACAGTAAGGAGGCCGCAAGTTGACTTTTCCGGACTCGTTAAAACTTCACGAGAAATATTTTGAGTTTCTTTACGCCCAAGTCTGACTCCTCCAAATAGACTTGACTGCCGAGTAAACTTGTCCATTCAGGCTTGTTAAGAATATGTGAATGGGCATCCACATTGGTGGTAGGTTATCTCTTTCTCAGACCATGTGGAATAATACGAGAAAGGAACACTCTCTTTTCTTCGGAATTGAGAAGAGTATTCTCAGGCATAGGTTTATCTCTTTTCCGGACCTGAGGGACTAAACTTACGGAAAAGGAACCCCCGGTATGAGCTTAGTTTTCTCTTTTTCGCGCTCTGGACCAAAACATGAAAAAGATTCTGAGTGTACTTTATGTCTTTGTCATGCTCGTTAAACCCTAAAGAACAAAGCATTGGGTTTATTGTTGTAAGCCCCATTTCTCGTAATCAAATGGATCTTTCCGAGTGATCTTGCCTTCCTTCACACTCGTAAAACTCAGGCATATGCTACTTTTGAAGGAGCATTGGGTAGGTGGTAATTTAGCCTTTTTCGGACCTTCCTGATTAAGTACGAAAAAGGTGCGCCTTTTCTTCTTCGGAAGTTAAGAGAGTTATTCTTTGGTATGTTTTATACTTTTTCGGCCTCAGGAGACTAAATTGTACGAAAAATCCCCCCCTTGGAGTCTTCTTTGGAGTTTTTAGACTCTCTAAACTATGAAAACATTGTCGAGCATGTACTAGTTCGGGCTCGTAAAATCGATGAATCAGTGCTTAATCAAGCATTATTTTCCCGTCTCTTCAAGATTGTTAAAAAATGAAGAGGGATCTGAGTTAACTTTCCTGGACTCGTTAAAATTTAACAGGGAAGGTAAGGAAGAAGTTTTCTCTTGTTTTCAGTAATGGCAGCCTGCCCTCCTTGAACATAGCACTCTTTGTTTTTTTTGATATCCATGTCTCAGTGATTACTTTTCTGTTCAGCTATTACTTTGAGTTTCTTACTCCTCCTCTTGTCCGTTATACCTGGGGAATATGATCATGTCTCCTACATGACAGATAGGTCTAGTTGTTCTATATATAAGTTATACGCTTCCTTGGGTCATCTCTGTGTTGTGCTCATTGTTCAAGGACTTTACCCAATGTCTGATCTATAGCCTGATCCCATCATTGTTATATTTGTTATCTATTGTGTCTCCCTTCTTTTGTCCAGTTCCTAGTCACTCTTGTGATCCGTTGGAGGATCTATTTCCTTCCTTATCATAGCATGGTTCCGTTTCAGTACTTCCTGATGACGAAGACCTAGAGTTTTGACGTTTATACCGTAGAATTCACTTTCATCATTGGTGAATTCCTTTGCTTCAGTTGTTAATTATCACCTATTGATTGACAAAATGTTGAATCCTTTCCATGTTCGACTTCAGCTTACCCTTATTCACATGGCTTGGATTGTATTGGTTCTTTGGGATCCTTTATGAAGACCTTAGTTCCTCACCTATGGACAAAGTTGCGCAAGATTATGTTATATTTATATACACAGCTTCCAGATCTTTGAAGACTCATCATTATTGTATATTGTGGCTTTGATCCACCTTTTTAATATACGTGGTTTCATACTCGTATCATATGATGTACTCAAATATTGTAAAGGAGCTAGTGTTCCAGTAAATTGAACATAGCCTCCTCAGATATGACTTTGTATATGACATTACTATGTATTTGTTTCAGGTACTCTCTCTGCTCCATTGGATTTCTGAGTTCTCCAAAGATAAATATTATAATGTATTTCAGCCATCGTTTCCCTCTGACCTCACACATTAGGGGGCATCTGTTATCCACCTAAATGGCACCTCTCCATCCGAGTGCCGACATTCGCTATGTTGGCACACAAAAGGACATTTATGGATTGAGGGTTGCCCAAAACACTATAGATGGGATTATTATGAACTACATTTATCATCCATCCAGCTGGTTATTTTTACCTTTTAAATATGTCAAGTCCGGTACGCGACTCTTCTTATATGCAACTCGCGTGTTGTATGCGAGTGTCGGTTATTGCATCTCGCGTACAGATTTGTACGTGGGTTACCCTTAGAGAAACTCATGTGTCATACGTGAGTTTCCAGTATTGATACCCGTGTACACCTTCCTTTGGCATTAAAAATAAAAACTCGTGATTACTTGAGATTAGTTAAGCACTTAACCTTAATCACCTTAACTGTCTCAACCTCCTCAACCTTTGAAATTGCCTTATTTCACCAAGTATAAATACAGGCCTTGGGGAGGGTGTTAATCACATATACTTGGAGAGCAAAGTTATGCTGGTGGAGTTCATTCAGAAGTCTTTGGAGCAGTGGAACTCAGAATCCTTTGGTTACAGAGGAGTCCTTGTCTCAGGCGTTGGGTTGTAATATGAACTCTTTCATTATTGTTAATAAAGAGAATCCTTCTTCCATATGTGTCTTGAATGTCTCTCATATATTGTGGTTTGATAAATATTTATGATTCAGCACTCTGTATATGATTTATCTAACCTGTTTATATATATGTATAATATTGTATTTGGAGGATTGATTCTTGACAGGTGAAAGAGAAGCATCCCTGAAGACTTTGGAGGAGAAGCAGAGCGGAAGAGGATAAGCTAGGATCAATCGTCATGTATCGGGTGATTCTTTTCTATCCTCCTATTTCCTTTGCTACACTCTAGAGTCGATTTCCTGCAAGTTTCATGAGTATGTTGGTAACCCCAGACCTTTGGTTATAAGGTGTTTATTCCTGTACAACACATCATAATCTAAGTAACCATCCTTAGTAACTTGTAGGGTCTACCCCCCTTGGGTTCGTTAGGATTTTTCCTAAACAGAGGAGTCAAGAACAAGGTGACAGCCTTTACTCGAGAATTGCCCCCAAGGACACATCGAGTGGCTTGAATATTTCTGCCAAGTTCCCCCCTAGGTGTGTGAAAGGTGGCAACACTTGCCATGGTTAAGTCCTTTGTGCAACAGAATGAACATACACTTCAAACTCAATGTGTTAAATTCATTGTAATTATCAATGGACTTCTAAAAAAATCAATGTAAACTATGTTAACGAAGTACACTAATATTTAAAATAAAGCTACTTTTTTACAGGTATATAAATCATTAATGATAATCATTCAAAAGTATATTATGTTTTTTAATTCATAAAAAAAATATACAGAAATATAACATAAGTTTATTCTAAACTCAAGTACTTTTACTTCTATATAACTGAATTCGAATTTACTTTGGTTCTCGTAGTGATCCTACGGAGTCCCTTTATTCATAACATAATTTAAATTCTTGATTTCCACTCAAAGTATTAGGAGTAAGGATTTGTTAGGGAAATAGTCTCATTTCAATTGGTGTTTTTGACCTACAATGTGTCTTTCAACCTATAAAACATGACTATTGACTTCTTTAGAATCTTTAGCTCTAACACCATATATGATTTTGGAACACAAGATCTAGAAACTAAACATAGTAGTAATACAATTTGCAAGTGATTAAATAAGTGACAAAATCATAACATTCAATCCTCAACACAAAGAAGAGATGAAAAATATCTTCCATCAACAAAATATTCCATTATTTATACAAGAGTGAATCAATTGTTACAAATAGGCAATTCAAATCTTCGGTAAGAGAGGCAATTCAAACTAAAGTGCATGAGAACCTAGTTAGGCTTAACTAGAGCTCAAATGCCTATGTTAGTCATGCAATCTCTCAGAGGTGAGTTAACAACCTCATAACTAACCTAATTAGACTTAGACACCTAAAAGTAAGAGGCAATTAAATTATTAAGTCATGCATGTGAGAATTATTTCTAAAGGGACTTAAGGAGGGTGCTACTGGCTCAAAATAGTAAAGAGAGGTGCTAGGAGTCCTTGACAAGTGGAGTAAGACACCTAGATTCACTCCACAACTCTATCATCTAGTGTAGGGCCTTAAATTAAGGGAAATAAGACCTAAATGAAGGAATCCACCCTCAATTGCAAGAAATAAATGTTGGGGATCACTTCCATGGTATATAAATAACATATTACTCCCTTGAAGCTAGGGAGGAAGCTCTATGGTGTCTCAAACGGTCAAATCGACTAGAATTTGGATCAATAGAATAATGAGACCAAGATCTAAGCTCCTATGTGAGATAATTATTCTATGGATAGGGTAATTAATCTCTAACACCCCCCATAAGAAAAAAATGGTGAAACTAATGCAAAAAAAGAAATGGGTCCCGATAATTTGCAACCATGTTAGGTACCCATGTACAAAAAATATTCTCTTGATAAATAAAGAAAGAGGGAAAACCACATGGGAACCCCTCCGACCAAAAAAATAGAATGTTAGTTGAGTAGCCTAAGTAACTTTCTATGAAGGTGCCTTCAATCCCAAGGAATCTTGCAAATATGTGAGATGCTTCTTATTGAAGGACTTTGTGAATATGTCTACAATATTTTGTGAGCCCTTATTCTCTTAAAGGGAATGTGAGCCCATTCACGAGATCCAAACACTTTAAATTTCTTGAATATTGGTTCTAAACCACTCCAAGCTTTGAATGGCTGAACTCCTTTAAAACCTTTATGAGGAACTCTGTGAAATCTTGGAGCAAAAGATGTAGTAACTAAGGTAATTGAAGATACATTTTTTAGATCTTCATTAACAAGAACTTGCTTTATGACAAGTTATCCCTAAACCAAGTTATATATTTGAACTGATGTATTATCTCTAAGATCTAGATATATAACAAGTTCTCCAATAAACAGTAAAAATATATTGATCACCTCTTCATCTGGATCTGTAAAAGATTCTTTCTCAATTGAATGGATGATTTGAACTAGTGCATCTCCCAAGATGGTAGAGTTTGCGCATGGATAAATGGAAGAAAACATGTCCTCGAATGAGTGCATGTGTTTGGAAGCTTGATATTATAGGATCCATGAGGATGGAGTAGAAGTAGAAATTTCTACAAGTGCATGGCATTTGTCATTCTTTGGTTTGGAAGCTTCCTTGTTGTGCTTCTCCTCTTTTTCTTCTTCATTGAATCTCTTGTACATGTAATCATGTTCTCTACGTCAGACCTTCTTACAATATGCACATTATTGTTTCTCCTTCTTGGTCTTTTCATATTCAAAGTATGAATCTTCTTGTGCAATTCTTGGATTGTGTTCATTCTTTCCTTTGAATGGTGGTTTTTTCTTACTCACATTCTTATTCCCCTAAATGGATACAAGGGCATGCACCTTCGAGGACTTTGGGGGACCTATTTGGTTGATATTATCTTGCTCTTGGAGAAGTGTGGCTACATATTTTTCCAATGTAGACATCTTCCATGAGGTACCAAGTTCCAACCTTGTTGAAAGGAAGGAGGAGACAAAAAATTTATAACGTGGTCCCAATTTTGATAGAATTGAAAGGCCTAACTAGTTGTTTCCTTTCTCTTGTTTACACATCTTGAGCAAAAGAAATATATGCCTAATTTTTTTTGAATAATTCTTGGAAATATTTGAATTTTCTAAGGCTCGGATTGATAATATCAATCTCTAATTGGTGGCCCCTTATCTCATCTTGATTTCGAAAGCTACTAGACAACTTGATCCATATGCCATTTGGATATTATTTTGCTTTGATGTGATATAGGATATCGAAGATACTAAGTAATATAGTAATATGAATGATTTATCCATTTTGTTGAGGTAATTTGACTTATCTAGAAGTGAATAAGCTCTTTTTATGTTTCCATAGTGATCCTATGGATTCCCTTTGTTTGTAAGAGAACCTCAATTCTTGATTTCCACTAGAAGTAATTGGAGAAATGATTTTTTGGGGAGATAGCTCCATTTCAACCGATGCACTTCTAACAGTTTCTTCAAACTCCAATGTTTTATTCAACTTTCAAATCATACCTACTGACTTCTTTAGAATCCTTGCAACTCTACTACCATGTAATATTTTGGATCACACAATATAGAAACTAAACAAATTATTAATACAATTTGGAAGCGATTAATTAAGTGACAAAATCCTAACATTCATCATCAAAATAAAGAACAAATACAAAATATATTACATCAACACATGATTCCATTGTATCCATTGTTTATGCAAGAGTGAATCAATTGTTACAAATAGGCAATTTTGAATTGGTAAGAGAGACAATTTTAATCGAAGTGCATGACAACCTAGTTAGGATTAACTAGAGCTCAAATTCCCCATGTTATCCATGCAATATGTCATATGTGAGTTAACAACCTGATAACTAACCTAAGTGGAATCAAATATCTCAAATAAAGGGACAACTAAATGATTAAGTCATGCATGTGAGAAATCTTTCTAAAAAGACTCAAGGAGGGCACTACTGGATGAAAATAGAAAAGAGAGGCACTAGGAGTCCTTTATCAATGGAGTAAGACACTTAGATTCACTCCACAACTCTAATAAGTATTTTAGGACCCTAAATTCATGGAAATAATCCCTAAATGAAGGAATGCACCCTCAAATGCCAGAAAATGATATTGAGGATCACTTCCATGGTCTATAAATAGTAGATTAATCCCTTGGATCCGAGGAGGAAGTTCGGTGGTGGCTTAGATGGTCAAATTGATTGCAATTTGGACTAGAGGAATCATGAGACCAAGATATAAGGTCCTAGGTGAATAATTAGTCTATGGAGAGGGTAATTACATTCTTAACAGCCCCTCTCCCCATAAGCCAAACTTTGTGAAACTGATGCAAGAAAGAAATGGGTCCCAACAATTTGCAGCCATGTTAGGTACCCATGTACAAAACATAGTCTCTTAATAAATGAGGAAACAAGGAAAACCACATAGGAAACCCCATAAAAAAAGAGTGTTGGTTGAGTATACTAAGTAAATTTCTATTAAGGTTCCTTCAATTCCAAGGAACCTTGCAACTATGTGAATTGTTTATCGTTGAATGACTTTGTGAATTTGCATTCTTCTCTTGGAAATAATGTGATCGCATTCATTATATCCAAACACTTCGAATTTCTTGAATACTCATTCTTGAAACTCCAAGATTCAAATGGAGGAACTCCTTTGAAATATTTATGAGGAAATATGTGAAATCTTGGAGAAAAAAATTTAGTAATTGAGGTAATTGAAGAGACATTTTTAAGATCTTCATCAATAAGAACTTGATTTGTGACAAGTTCTCCCTCAACTAAGGGATATATTTGAATTGATATATTATCTCTAAGATTGAATGATCTATAAGAAGTTATCTAATACAAACGAAAAATATATTGATCACCTCTTCATCTGGATCCATAAACTATTATTTCTTAGTTGAATGGATGATATGAACCAAAGCATCTCCCTATATAGTAGGGTTTGTACATGACTCAATGGAAGAAAACATGTACTGAAATGAGGCCATATGTTTGGATCTTTGTAGTAGAGAATCCATGAGGATGTATTTGAAGTAGAAATTGCTACAAGTGCATGACATGTATCATTCTATGGTGTGGAAAATTCCTTGTTGTTATTCTCCTCTTCTAATTATTCATTGAACCTATTGTAATTGTAATCATGTTCTCTATGTATTCCCTTTCGAAAGTATGCACACAATTTCTACTCCTTTGGTATTACCATATTTGGAGTCTGAATCTTCTTGTGCAACTATTGGATTGTGTTTGTTATTTCCTTTAATGAATGATAGTTTTTATTTGCTCGTATTATTTTCCCCCTGATTGATTGCAAGGGAATGAAACTTTAAGGACTTTGGGAGACCTATTTTCTTGAGCTTCTCTTACTCTACAAGAAGTGGGGATTCAAAGTTGTCCAATGTAGGAATCTTCCATGAGGCACCAAGTTTAAATATTGTTGAATGGAAATATGAGACAAAAACATGATAGTATGGCCCCAATTTTGATAGAATTTAAAGCACTAATTGATCATTGTCTTTCTCTACTTTGCACATATTGAGATGAAATAATATATAACTGAATTATGTGAAGAATTATTGTACTGATTCAAATTTAATAGGGATTAGATTGAGGATATCAATCTCCAATTGTTGCCCCCTCACTTCATCTTTCTTTCCAAAGAGACTAGACAACTTGGTACATATGACATTTGGAGATTATTTTTCTTTGATGTGATATAGGAGATCCATTGATACTGAGTAACATAGTAATATGAAGGATTCATCCATTCTATCTAGGCACTTCGAATTTTCTACAATTGAATTAAGCTCTAATTTTTTCTCGTAGTGATCCTATGGAGTCCCTTCATTCATAATAGAACTTTATATATTTATTTCCACTCCATGTAATTTTAATAAGTCTTTGCAGGGGAGATAGAGCCATTTCAATTGATGCACTCCTAATAGTGTTTTCAACCTGCAACGTGTTATTACACTTTCAAATCTTGTCTACTTAGTTCTTTAGAATCCTTGTAGCTCTAATACCATATAAGATTTTGGATCACAAGACCTAGAAACTAAACAATGTAGTAATACAATTTGCAAGTGATTAATTAAGTGACAAAATCATCACATTCATCATAAAAACAAACAATTGATGCAAAATATCTTTCATCAACACATTATTCCATTGTATTCCATTGTATGTATAAGAATAAATCAATTGTTACATATAGGAAATTTGAATTGATAAGAGAGCCAATTGGAATTGGAGTGCATGGAAACCTAGATAGGATTAACTAAAGCTCAAATGACTGATGTTCGACATGCAATCTATTACATGTGAGTAGACAAATTTATAACTAACCTGGATATAATCATACACCTAAAATCAAGGGAGAACTAAATGATTAAGTTAATACGTGTGATAAATATTTCTAAAAAGACTCAAGGAGGTCACTGCTAGCTCAAAATAGTAAAGAGAGGCACTAGGATTCCTTAATCAATGGAGTAAGACCCCTAGATTAAGTACATGACTCTAAAAGGTAGTGTAGGACCCCAAATTCAAATCAATAATCCCTAGATGAAGGAATGCACCCTCAACTATTAGAAATATATGTTGAGGATCAATTTCTTGGTCTTACTCCCTTGAATCCAAGGATGAAGCTTTGTGGTGGCTCAAATGAATGAATTGATTATAATTTGTACCAATGGAATCATGAGACCAAGATCTATGGTCCTAGGTGATATATTTATTTTACAGAGAGGTCAATTATGTTGTAACACTCCCCCATAAGACAAACTTGGTGAAACTATTGAAAAAAACAAATGGGTCTTGACAATTTGTAGTCATTTTAGGTACCCATGTATAAAAAATATTATCTTAATAAATAAATAAAGAGGTAAAACACATGATACCCCCCTCCCCCCAAAAAAAACGATAATGTTGACAAAGTATACTAAGTCACTTGTTCTTACGGTTCTTTCAATCCTAAGGAAGCTTGCACTATGTGAAATGCTTCTCATTGAAGGACTTGGTGAATATGTCTATACTATTGTGTGATCCCCTTCTTCTCTTGGAACTAATGTGATCCCATTCACAAGATCCAAATAATTTGAAGTTCTTGAATACCGGCTCTTGACCACTCCAAGCTTCGAATGGAGGAACTCCTTTGAAATCTTTATGAGTAACTATGTGAAATCTTGGAGCAAAAGATGCATCAACTGAGATAATTGAAGAGACATTTTTCAGATATTCGTTAATAAGAAATTGATTTGTGGAAAGTTCTCCCTCAATTGAGTGATATATTTGAACTGATATATTAACTCTAATATCATGATCTATAAGAAGTTATCCAATACATAGTAAACATATATTGATCACCTCTTCATCTAGATCCATAAAATATTATTTATTAGTTGAATTGATGATCTGAACCAGTGCATCTCCCAAGATGGTAGGATTTTACATGGATTAGAGGAAGAAAAAATATCCTTGAGTGGGGTCACATTTTTAAAATATTCATAGTCTAGGATCCATGAGGATGGAATTGAAGTAGAAATTACTACAAGTGCGTGACATCTATCATTTTATGGCGTGGAAACTTCCTTGTTGTGATTCTCCTCTTCTGATTATTCACTAGACCTCTTGTACCTATAATCATGTTTTCTATGTGGCCCTTTCCTACAATATGCACATAATTTCTGCTCCTTCTTGGTCTTACCATATTTAAGTTCTCAATCTTCTTATGAAAATATTAGACCGTGTTCCTTCTTTCCTTTCCCATGATTGTATACAAGGGAATGCACCTTAGAATACTTTGGGACACCCATTTTCTTGGGATTATCTTTCTCTTAGATAAGTGAGGATTCAAAGTTGTCAAACGTAGAAAATTATGTGAGGCACCAAGTGCCAATCTTGTTGAATGGAAGGAGGAGACAAAAACACGACAATATGGTCCCAATTTCGATAGAATTGAAAGTACTAATTAATCATTGTATTTATCTATTTTTCACATATTAATATGAAGCAATATATACTTAAATTTTAAGAAGAATTTTTGGACTGATTAAAAGTTACTAGGGATCAGATTGAGGATCTCAATCTCCAATTGATGGCCCCTCATCTCATCTTTATTTCCAAAGAGACTAGACAACTTGGTCCATATGCCATTTGGAGATGATTTCTTTTCGATGTGATATAGGATATTTGAAGATACTATGTAACATAGTAATATGAAGGATTTGTCCAATTTTTTAGGAACTTTGACTTCTCTGCAAATGAATTAGTATCTACTTATATTCCTATAGTGATCATATGGACTCCATTCACTCATAATAGAACTCCAATTATTGATTTACACTCAAATTAATTGGACTAAGGATTTGTTGGAGAGATAGATCCATTTCAACTAATGTGATCCTGAAAGTGTCTTCAACCTGCAATGTGTTCTACTTGCAAATATTGTTTACTGAATTCTTTAGAATCCTTGCAGCTCTAATACCATATATTCTTTTGGAGCAAAATATCTAAAAACTAAACAACTTAGTAGTAATACAATTTGCAAGTGATTAATAAAGTGACAAAATCATAACATTTATCATCAAAACAAAGAATATATGCAAAATATCTTTCATTTGCACATTATTGCAGTGTATTCCATTTTTTGTACAAGCATGAATCAATTGTTACATATAGAAAATTTGAATTGGTCAGAAAGGCAATTGAAATTGGAGTGCATGACAACCTAGTTAGGATTAACTAGAGATCAAATGATTTGTGTTAGCTATGCAATATCTCAGAGGTGATTTAACTACCTTATACTAACCTAAGTGGACTCAAACACCCAAATCAAGGGACAATTGAATGATTTAGTCATGCATGTGAGAAATATTGCTAAAAAGGCTCAAGGAGGGAACCACTGGCTCAAAATAGTAAAGAGAGGTGTTAGGGTCCTTGTTCAGTTGAATAAGACCCATATATTCACTACACAACTCTAACAAGTAGTGTAGGACCCTAAATTTATCGAAATAATCCTTAGAACAACGATTTCACCCTCAACTTCCAGAAATAGATGTTGAGGATCAATTCCATGGTCTATAAATACTACATTATTCCTTTGAATTCAAGGAGGAAGCTCTGTGGTGGCTTACATGGTCAAATTGAATGGAATTTGGACTAGTGGAATCATGTGACCAATACATAATGTCCTAGGTGAGAGATTAATTCTATGGAGAGGGTAATTATGCTCTAACACCCCCCATGAGCCAAACATGGTGAAATTAATGTAAAAAATAAATGGTCCCCGATGATTTGTAGCCATGTTAGGTACCCATGTGCAAAAAATATTATCTTAATAAATGTGGAAAGAGGGAAAGGAACATGGGAAAGAACCTAAAAAAAGAGAATATTTGTTGAGTAAACTAAGTAACTTTCTTTGAAGGTGACTTCAATACCTAAGAATCTTGTGGCTATGTAAATTTCTTCTCATTGAAGGACTTTGTGAATATGTCTACAGTATTTTGTGATCCCCTTCTTCTCTTTGAAGGAATGTGATCCCATTGAAGATTTCTAAAAACTTTGAATTTCTTTAATACTAGTTCTTAACCACTCCAAGATTTGAATGGAGGAACTCCTTTGAAACCTTTATGAGGATCTCTATGACATATTGGAGCAAAAGAATTAGTAACTAATGTAATATTTGAAGAGACATTTTTTTATATCTTTATCAATAAGAACTTTATTTGTGACAAGTTCTCACTCAAATGAGTCATAGTTTTGAACCTATGTATTATCTATAATATCTTGATCTATAATAAGTTCTCTAATACAAAGTAAAAATCTATTGATAAGTTATTCATCTACATTTGTAAAAGATTCTTTCTCTGATGAATGGATGATAATTTGAAGTGGCGCATATCCCAAGATGGAAAGGTTTGTACATGATTGAATGGAAGAAAACATGTTCTAGGATGAGGCCATGTGTTTTGAATATTCATATTCTTGGATCCATGAGGATCGAGTTGAAGTAGAAATTGATACAAGTTTATGTCATTTGTTATTCTCTAGTGTGGGAACTTCCTTGTTGTGCTCCTCCTCTTCTAATGATTCATTGAACCTCTTATACCTATAATCATGTTCTCGATTTGGGCCCTTCCTATAGTGTGCACATAATAGTTGCTCCTTGGTATTACCATGTTTGGAGTCTAAATATTCTTGTGCAACTCTTGGATTGTGTTTATTATTTCCTTGAATGGTGTTTTTGCTTGCTTATCTTTATGTTTTCCCAAATGGCTATAAGGGAATGTACCTTTGACGAATTTCAAAGAATCATTTGCTTGAGCTTATATTTCTCTTATATAAGTGACACTTAAAATTTGTCCAAAGTAGGCATCTTCCATGAGGAACCATGTGCCAATCTTGTTTAATGGAAAGGGGAGACAAAAGAAAAATAGTATGGTCCCAATTCCGATAGAATTGAAATCACTTATTAATCATTTTCTTTCTCTATTTTAAACATCTTGAGATGAAGTAATATATACCTAATTTTTGTGAATAATTCTTGGACTAATTCCAAGTTACTAGGGCTCATATTAAGGAGCTCAATCTCCAATTGGTGCCCCCTCATATCATGTTTCTTTTCAAAGAAACTAGATAACTTGGTCCATATGCCATTTTCATATGATTTTGCTTCGAGGTGATATAGGAGATACATGATACTGAGTAACATAGTAATCTGAAGGTTTCATACATTTTGTTCACGTACTTTGATATCTCTATAGTTGAATTGGGCTCTACTTTTGTTCCATAGTAATCTTATGGAGTCCCTTAATCCACAGTAGAATTTCAATTCTTGACTTCCACTCAAAGTGCAGGGATCCTCCATGGGTTTCAATTCTACAACATATAAATCTAAATAAAAACCCCATTTGCATTCAATATAAATCAAATTACATAGTTTGTTGGACAACATTTAAAAACTTTTAATTGAAAATGAAATTCCAACAATTAAATACTAACCTAGATCTTGCACTATCGTAGATCTCGTCCTTTTCCATATGTCTAATTATAGCTTCAACCGATATTCTAATTGTTGTTTTCATTGATTGAAAACCCTTTCTTCTCCCAATGGGTACTGTTCTTCACCAAGGACCCCCGAGATGCAACAAGGTTGTATGGAAGAAGTGTTAGTTTTTCAACATTTTAAGCTAGCATTATGTCAGGATCTTTACTGAGAGAATAACAAGTACAACAATCAAACACAAGAGACAATGAACACAATGTTTTTGATCGGGGAAACCATAAATGGAGAAAACCCCACAAATTCCTCAAAGATAGAATCACCACAAGATGTAAGACCCAAAAACAGTAAGATGCACTCCCGACAGCAGTAGTCTTCTTCTTCTGTCTAGTCCCAGTATTTCCTTCCTCACTAATGCACCACACTTGAGTAAGTGAGTGATGTGTAGTACAAGTGATAAATAGAGAGACTCTCACTCTCTATTTATATTCTTCCGTTCACTTAAAGTGCACTCAATCATGTCGGGCCAACTTAACAATTACTTACTAGAGCCTACATCTCAATGAGTGTATAATAACCCTAGTGCCCTGAAACTGTGGGGACTTTAACAATGACTTGAAAAGACTTGTTTACATTATTAATCCTCCCGATCGGAACATCGGGGCATGAAAACATGACTCAAATACATAATAGAAACATCCCGGAATAAACATCGGGTTACAATATATAAGATACATAGAAGAATACATTCCGAAGTTACATATACATCAACACTCCCTCTTAACTAGGAAGGTATTATTTCGACACAATTTTCAGCACTGGTCTTCTCCTCTGGATTAACTGGATCATCTTTGTCTTTAAGTCATCTTCATCTTCAGATTTGGATCATCTCTTGATCTGGATCATCATAGAACATCATCACTGGATCTAGATCATCACTCGATCTGGATCATCATCAGTGTTGGATCTGGATCATCACTCGATCTGGATCTCTCAGAGTCATCATAACTGGATCTGGATAATAGCTCGATCTGGATCATCTCTGGTCATCATCATGTGTGTACTATCTCATCATAGGAAGTTCTACAGAGCCAACCTTCTTTCATGTTGGTTGTAGGCCTAGCCCACAGGTAGGTCTTCACCCAGCACTTATATCTGACCTACTCATCAGAAAGGAATGCCTAGCACTTACATCTGACCTACTCGTCAGAAAGACATGCCCAGCACTCACATCTAATCATGTAGTAAACTACAATCACATCAGAAATGCCCCACACTCACATCTATCATGGAAGGAACTGAATCCTCTCACCAAGATAGAATGGCCTGCCCTTACATCTGACATGGAAGGAACTTAATCCTCTCACCATGAAAGAATGACCCGCACTTACATCGGCCATGGAAGGAACTTAATCCTCTCACCATGATGGAATGGCTCGCACTTACATCAGCCATGGAAGGAACTTAATCCTCTCACCGTGACGGAATGGCATGCACTCACATCTGACCTGGAAGGAACCAAATCCTCCACCCTTGCCAGAAAGACCCCAGTCCCAAACTGAGCTACCTGGTAACTGACCAGGTGCCTCCACTCTCCCGGAGAGTGGAAATTGCCCTTACATTTGTCCTACTCGACAGAATGGCCAACACTCACATCTGACATGGGAGGAACCTAATCCTTTAGCCATGACAGAATGGTTCAGCCCTTACATCTGACCTGCTTGTTAGAATGGCTATGCATCTCAGCACTCATATCTGACATGGAAGGAACTGAATCCTCTCACCATGACAGAATGGCTCAGCCCTTACATCTGACCTGCTCTTCAGAATGGCTTAGGAACTCATCACTTTCCCTTGGAGGAAACCTCGATCTGGAGAACACCAAGTCTCTCTCTGAAGTACTCAAAATTCATCCTAGCCAATGGCTTCGTCAGTA